>APFE030338894.1:2890-162130 GCA_000404065.3 Pinus taeda
AGCAAGGATATTGGTCTCAAGAAACTGAATGATAGTGGAGTCATTTGCTTGCCTGCATGGGATTGCCTCAATCCATTTCGTGAAGTAGTCTGTAGCTGTTAGAATCCATCTATGTTGGCCTGAAGATGAGGGATTAATTTCTCTAATGAAATCCAAGCCCCATTGCTGAAATGGTCTCTCTGTTGCAATAGGCCTTAAAGGTAGTGGCAGTAACTGTCTCTTTCCTTCACACACTTGACATTTATGACATGAAGTGGTAAATTTCTTGACATCAGAGAAAATAGTGGGCCAATAGTAACCAGCTCTCAGTATCTTATCCACAGTGGATTTCCAATACAAATGTCCACCACAATCACCTGCATGAAATTCTGGCATGATTTTATTAGTCTCATTTTCAATCAAACAATTTAATAAGATACCCTCATGGTTTTTCCAAAGCAGATTGCCATCCATAACACAAAATTTTGAAGCTTTCATTTTTAGGAACCTACATTTAGTTCTGGACAGCCCTGGGGAGCACACAGGTTTTGTAACACATAACAGATATCAGAACACCAGGGGGATTGTTCAAAGGCTACATTGATCTTTGGAGTCACCAGCTCCGGTTCACTGTCCAGTTGGTTGATGTCCAAGGCTTGGAAATTTTTTTCAGACATTAATTTGGCCAAACCCTTCCCTTTTATCAGTTTTGTAGGTTTTATTTCAATATCAAATTCTAGAATGTTTGCAATCCATTTTCCTCTTCTACCCTCTAAGTTCTCTTGAGTAAGTATGTCCTTAACAATTGGGCTTGGTACATAAGCTATGGCATGGGAATATAGGATGTAGATCCTAAGTCTTTAATAGCTTTGACCAAAGCATATGCTTGCTTTTCCATGATCTGGTACTTGAGGGGTGCATCTCTAAGAGCTTTACTGAAGAAAGCAATGGGTTTCTCGTTTCCTTGGTCATCTTTTTGTAGTAAAACAGCAACAATTGTGTGTTGGGAAGCAAAGGAAAATATGATGAATTCCCTATCAAATTGAGGGTTGGTTAAGACTGGGGTTTGAGTGAGGGCAAACTTGATACCTTCAAAATCTTGATTTGCTTCTACTGTCCACTTTACTTTTGAATCCTTTTTAAGCATGTTATTGAGTAATCTGCTTAGTTCGGCCAGGTTTGGGATAAATCTCCTTAAGAAGTTGATTTTACCCAGAAAGGCTTGTAATTCCTTTATATTTCTTGGATGAGGCATTTGTAAGATGGCCTGGATTCTGTCTGGGTCAATCCTAATGCCATCTTTGGAAATAATGTGGCCCAACATTTTGCCTTCCTCCAAACCAAACAGGGATTTCTTAGGATTTAAGGAAATTCCATACTTCCTACAATTTATGAATATCTGCCTTAGATGTTTTAAATGTTCTTGGTAAGATTTGGAGAAAGGGGTGAGGTCATCTAAATAAATGACAAGAAAGTCATGAATCTCTTTGGAAAAAGAAATGTCCATTGCTCTTTGGAATGTAGCCCCTGCATTCTTCAACCCAAAAGGCATTTTAACATATTTGAAGGTTCCCCATAGGGTTGTAAATGTTGTTTTGTCTTGATCATCAGGATGAACTAAGATCTGGTTGAAGCCTGAGAACCCATCAAGTAAGGAAATTCTTGAGGCCCCCACTACTCTCTGCAAGATGTGATCCATCTTGGGTAAGGGGTAATTATCTTTCAGGTAACTTGATATTCTAGTTTCCTTGATCAACACAGGCCTTATTTCACCAGTCTTCTTTCTTGTGGGGACTAAGTTTGAAATGCAATCAGAGAATCTGATTGGTGCTATAATGTCTGCTTTAAACATTTTTTGTACCTCTTATTCGATTGCTGGGAGGAGCATAGGATTGATTCTCCTCAATTTTTGTTTAAAGGGCTTTTGATCTAGCTTGAGTGGGATAGTGTGTTGTATTACAGAGGTGTCATAGGATTTTAAATCCTCATAACTCCATGCAAAGACATCCTGGAACTCTTTGAAAAGGTCAATGTATTTAGGCTTTTGGTCAGGAGGTAATGCAACAGACAGTTTTATGACTTTAAGTTGTTTAACAGTCCCAATGTTATACTCTTCTATGGCAGTGTTGAGGGGCTGCAATTTTGGTTTGCTGGGAACATCATTGGAATAAAAAATGTCTTCTAATGGAGCTAAGCCTGTTGGAAGAAAATTGTCCCTTAATTGTATCACTTCAGTTTCATAATCTGCTATCTCCTCACAATTAATTTGTTGGATTTCTTGTATGTTGTGTTTGTTGAAGATTGTAGGATGTAGTATTTGATTAGCTGTTTTGGGTGATATTGCTTGGTTATTCTGTTTACCATGTATTTGTGATTGACTTGTTGTCTCAAGTCTTTGTGATTGACTTGTTTTCTCAAGTCTTTGTGATTGACTTGCTGTCTCAGTGTCAATCTTTAGACCTGAAAACTCTTCCTGTAAAGTGAAGAAATTGTTTATTTGTGTATCATCATCAAACACCTACCAGTCCTTGACATTGTTTGAAATAGATGGTATGTGTTTTATCTCGGCTGTGAAACAGTGGTGGGGCTTGAAAGGTAGCTTACAGGTACTTGCAAATGTAGCCAAACTATGAGCATGAAGATTCTGGGCTCTAGGAATTTTGGCAATCTAAAATTCAATGAAGGACTTTAGTAACTCAGCGGCAGCAGACCTATAAGACCTCAGTCTTTTGTCATTGGTAACAAAATTGCCTTTTACTTGTTGGATAACTAGGTCTGAGTCTCCTAGGATTGAAACTTTTATGGCTTTTTGGGGTTTAACTAACTTGAGGCCTAGTAAGAGAGCTTCATACTCAGCCATGTTGTTAGTGCACCTGAAGTTCAGTCTATAGGCTCGGCCCTCTGCATGGTTGTTTTGTTTATTGTGTATCCAAACTCCAGCTCCTGCCCCCAACTTGTTGATTGATCCATCAAATTATAGGAACCATAACATCTCTTGTTCTAGGGGGGACTTAATGATTTCTCTGTGGTCTGGATTTGTGAGTTGAAGTTTTGGTTCTTCATTTAGTTTGACTTTTACAACAGTCTTGTCACTTGAGGGGATCAGCTTTGTTTTTAGAGCAGCAGTTTGTTTATTGAAGTTCTGATCTTGTTTGAGTGTCTTGGTTTCATCATCATTTGCTTTGTCCTCTTGAACATTTCCATATTTTGATTCAACCAAGGTTTCTATGTCAGGGGTTCCTTCATTGATATGCTGATCTGTTTTGATTGTCTAGATTTCTTCATTATTTGTGTGACCTGTATTGTCATTAAAAAGGATATATGAGTCTATGTCAGAATGGACAGCATATATGGGGAAGTTTTTAGGCTTTTCTTCAGTGCTAACCATGTATTTCATGAGTGACTCTCTATATAGTCTCTTGGGTTGAACAAAGACTGTGATTGTGGCATATGACATGTATAATTGTAGGGACCATTGAAGTTTAGCCCCCCATGATCTTGACAATAACATTCCATTCTTGGGTGGAATATCAGCAACGACAACATCCATCAAGATTGTTTTATTTGGGTATTGGACCAAGGATACACACAAGTCTTTTATCAAGCCTAGACATTTAACTTGGTTGGAATCAAATGAAAATAGGTCCTTATACGGCCTAGTAATATCTAGATTCAGCCTTTCCATGACTGATTTTGGCATCAGGTTATGAGAGGCACCTAAGTCAAACATTGCATTGTGTAGTATCTTATCATGGATATAAAAGCTGACATAAAAAGGTAATATCCCTGTTCCTGCGGTTTTTCCATCAACCTCTAGACCAAACAACAATTCTGGGGTGTCATCCAACACATTGACATTGTCTTTGTCTCGAGTGAGTTGGAGGGACTTCTTAATCTGTTGTTTGTAGATGTCATGCTTGGCTAGTTCTGTAAGAGGAATGGCTATTTTCCATTTGCCAACTACAGCTTCCAAATCAAAGGGCTTTTCAATCTGAACCTTAGTGTTGTGGGTGACCATCTTTTCTTTGTTAAATAAGGTTTTTTTTTTATCATCGACTTGATCTTGGGGCTTCTGTTTTTCATTCATCTCTTGTGGAACTTTTCTTGGATTAGGCTGTGAAGATGATGCAGCTAGTGGCTTCTATGTTAAGGGAAGTTGTTCAGTAATTTCTTCAATGGTTACTTCCTTTGTAGGTGAATCATTTGTGTTCATTGGTTCTGTTACTATGGCACCCTTAGGCTGCAGTCTGTCCTTTGTTTCTTCAGGCTGTGTTATGTTTACACTTCTACTTCTTAGTTTGTATTGTTTATGAACTTCATAAACAGCTGTGTCATAGCCTTGTTTGAAGTCAAATGACTCACCTGATTTGGTTTGGAATTGTTTAATGTCATCATCTTCATAGTCTTCTTGACTTAGGAAAACTTGGTGCTCATCATCAAGGCCCATTAGGTAAATGTGGGTGTCATCCGCTTGCTCATCTGAAGGGGATGTTTCAGCATAGTTTTCCTGGAATGGAGGTCTTATCTCTAGATCAGGATTAGCCTTGCCCACATTAGGGTTTTGGTTTCTCCTAAAGTTTGGATTTCTGTTAGGGTTGTTTTGTGGTGCTTCCCATGATGACTTTCTCTCCACAAATTCTACTCTGTCACCCAACCTCTTCATACCAGAGATTATTGCATCCAATTTCTGGTCAAAGGCTGAGGGTTCCTCTTTGAAGGCAACTCTTTTTTCCAATCTTGCCCTGTTCCTCTTAGAAATTAGGTTAGCCTCGACTGTGACAGCAACCTTTTGTGCTTCTTCAAGGGTTTGAGGGGCTCTTTCTTTTAATTGATAGGTCATGTCAGGGTCAAATCCATCAGGGAATTTTTATAAGGCTAAATCAGGAGGAGGTCTTACGTTTTGGGGTATTGCATTGTATACATTGTTGAACCTAGCACAGTACTCCAGAACTATCTCTTGAGGGCCTCTCTTAATCATGTCATATTCACCAAGTATATGCAAGGGATCCTTATTTTTCTCCCATCTGTTGGTAAAGGCTTGGTAAAGCTCATCAGGGGTTGTGATGGTGTTTGCAGGAAGTGACCTGAACCAAGTTTGGACATCACCTGTTAGGCTTTGGACAAAAATTCTCATTCTCACACTTTCATCATCTATCTCATAGTTCTCAAAATGATCCTACATTCTCTTGGCATGCTGAATAGCGGAGTAAGGGCTAGTGGAGTCAAAATATGAGATTTTGGCTTCGTAATCCTGAGGTAAAGCTGCAGGATTAGCAGGTAATTGCAGAGGTGCATATCTCATAGCCATATTCACAAGGTTTGGAGGATTGACAAGGACAACTGGGACAAAAGGAATAATAGGTACCACAGGGGTAATAGGTGTAGCATAACCTAGAGTGTTGGTCAAGGGAGTATGTGTGGGGGGTGAGGATGTGGGAGGGGGTCTTTGAGATGTGGATGGAGAACTAGGGGAATTGGGGGTAGAGCGAAAAAGAACCTTGATTGGAGTGGAGATGGGGTTGGGGTGAACTGTCTCTGGACTTAAGTCAGCAAGCTTATCTGGCCCTTGCTACTTCTTGATAAATTTAGGGATTGTATTAGGATTTTCAAAGACAGTAGGTGGGTTTGGGTCAGGATTTGCCCTAGTGTACCAAAGATTCTTCTTGGGAGCCCGTTTCTGAGCTAGTCTTTTGAGTTTTTTAGGAAAATTTGTATCTCGCAAGGACTGGACAAGATTTTGAAAAGGCTATATGTATCTTAAAACGAGTATGAAGATTAACTGAATCAACTCTTCCTTGAGGCTGTTAGTGTTGGTACAGAAACATCTTTGAGGTTGCTGAGCCTGTGCTTGCTGTACCTGTTGCTCCATCTCTTTTTCCTTGCCTTTGCTGGGAGTTTGATCTGTAGTTTTTATTGCCTCCTGAGGTGCTGTGGAGGATGAGGCAGCTGCTCCTGCTTGAGGCTTTCACAGAGAGAATACCTGTACAGGAAGTTCCAAGTCAGCGATTTTAGGAAGATTTCTTCTTGCTCTCTCATTCAGTTCTTCTTGTGTGATAGGTTCCTCTAGTGTGCCTCTTTTCCATTTTGGTTGATTTGCATATTGTTCAATGTGAGGCAACCTTACATGGTCATAACTAGAGCGCCTATATTTGACCCTTCTTAGTGATATGGAGTGATTGGGGTCATATGGTTTCCAGAGGAAACTGGTCTTTAGGCCAAGGCCTTCTAGCTTTCTATTAGCTTCTTTCCAGCCTTCCTCCCTTTTGTTCAAAACAAGGTGGCCCAATTGGTTTTTCACTTTCAGTTGTGCCTTCTTGCCCTTGCCTGAGAAGTGTATCATATCAGCATTCCCAAATTGCCTGAAGTATTCAAGGGCAAATATTCTCATGGGCACATACTTGGGCAGTCTGTATGGGGGTGACTCACAACCATATATTCTGATAACGGTGTAGTTTTGGTAAAAATACCAATCCCCAATGCTGTACACTTTGGACAACTGAAGGATTCTTTGCATCTCGTCTGTCAGTCTTGGAGGAGGCGAGCTCAGGAACAGAGACATGGCAGGGTGGATGAAGAGGTCTATGAACTCATAGTAAGTGTATGGAGAGTAGGCTCTGTAGTGAAAAACTGAGCTCCAGTACACTACTGACCTTGGATTAGCTTGTGCATCCATTCTTTTGACAGTGAAGGAGAATTTCTCATGCTGATAATATAGAATTAAGTGGTAGATGTAAGAGGTGTATCTGAACACCTTCTCTCTTGACAGGTTCATAAACTGCTCATGCATCTTGTCTGATATGTAGGTGGCATAGTCATAACAGATTGGAGTTTTTCCAGGGGAAAACATAAGCATCATCACCAGTACAGTTTCATCAATATACTCAACTAATTTGTAACCCAAGATGGAACTGATCATATCTGCAAGGTCTACGCCCAATTGGTTGAGGTAACCAGCAAAAATAGGAGGGTATTGCACAGTGTCAGAGTTAATAAACAATTGGTTCAGCTTTGTGATCTGAGCATCTGTCAGCATTCTAGCTCCTTGGTTTATCAGATCCAACAATGACAGGGGAACCAATTTCTTCTCAGTCTTAAACTGCAGCATCTCTCTAATGGCCTCAGGGGTGATGTAGAATACAACTGAGCCTGAAGGGTCAAGCACAGCTCTCTGAGTGGGATCATAGCATACAGCACCCAGGTGAATCAGGTCAGGGAATTGGTTGACCTGAGGAAGCCTGAAGATTGGGAGGAAGGAATCCCAAATGCCCAATATATCTGTTCCATCTACATGCTTAGCCTTTAATTCATTTAGTAGGTGTAGGTGGAACTTGCTGTGTGTTAGGGAGTCTTCTGAGATTTGATAATCTAAGTCTGCTAGGTCCTGCCACTCCAATTCTCTCTGAGGGGCATTCAAAGGAGCAACATTGAGGGCCACAGGTGCAACTGGAGTCTCCATGGTTACTTAAACTCTGTTTTGTATGTAGACTGATGTTACTAGACTGGGTAATAGAAAAAAGAGTACTGCCTGGGTGAAGAGGTGAATTGAGAAATAGAGGGCGACAGGGTAAACTTGCAACAATTGAAATACTGCACACAGTTACTTGAGAAGGTGAATATTTGTCTTTGGCAGACCTTTCTTAATAATTAGGTGTAGGTACCAGGTTTCCTGTTCACGACTGCGTGAACAAAATGCAGGTTTTCAATGAAAGCTTTGTTTAAACAGGCTCGGCTAATGAATTTCGACCATTCAATTTCCAAATGGGAACTGGGTGCAGGGATTTCACTGGTGAATTATGCGGTTTTTAGTGTCTTGAGTTAATTTTCACCTATTGTAGACAAAACCAGGCGCAAAGAAGATTTGCAGGGATAAATACCTGGTGAACTCGACGGTCCGGGTCACGAATGCAGGTGGGTAGGTGCACCGAAAGGTCTCTAGGTCAATTTGAGCAGGTTGGTGCAATTTTGGACGTAAAATGCATGCAGAGGGCACAACAACAGTTTTTGCAAAAAGTGCAAAAAACGCAAAAAATTGACAAAATATGGATTTTTTGGGACATTCGTGCCTTTTTCGGATGACATCAACATGATGTCATCAGGTGGGTCAGGGTCGGATGACTTCAGCATGACGTCATCAGGTGACGTGGTGGCTTATGAGTGGTCCATGGGGGTGGTGAGGTGGTAGACAGGTGGAGCAATGGTGGACAGGGGTTGCAGACGCCGCAATGATGCAGGCAGTGACGCGGCGCTGATGCTGGCAGGTGGATTGGCGGAAAACCGGAAACCATAACGGTATCGTATCGCACCGCTTTTGATACGGAAAGGAATCTGTCAGAGGGGGCTCCGATACGATTTAGGGGTGACGCGTGGCCGAGGCCTGACGTCAGCCTCTGACAGATATCGAACGATATCTTTCAGACGGCGGGGCCGGTCCGATATCCACGTCAACGGTCGGATGAAAAGCGCCCGATCGGACGGTCAACGGGACGATGAACTGCGCGGATTATATGGCGTCGGGCGGACATTAAAATATTATTTTCCATGGGAATCGTGCTTGGCGGGACCCTTCGAATTATTGGCGGATTGCAAGGTTTTGTAATGTATTTTTATAAATGCGCGTTAATCACAAAACTTAGGAAAAAAAAGCTTTTTTATGAAATTTCATTGCAAAATTGCGCACACCTCAAACTTTGGATAAATGCAAATCAATGGTTTTTCAATGTATTTTTGTATCAAACGCGCATAAATCCTGAACTTAGGATAAAGCGGAAAAGTGTGTTTTCAAGGTATTTTTGCCTTTTGAGCGGATTAAAGGGTGCAAAAGGGTTTTTCCAAGGTTTTTTTAGGCAAAATGAAGGGTTGACTAGGTAGATGAGTTTCTGAAGGAAGAGAAGAGGTTAGGCTTGGGTTCTCCAACTGACCAGATGTCAATTTGATTCCCTAGTAGTGAACATATGGCTATAATGCCAAAGGGGGATATTTATAGAATATTTGGGGTTTATACACCATGGTGTTATAATAGTAGGGAAAGGGTGACATAGGGGGTTAGATAATAGAAGTTAAAGGTTAATATGGAGGGAGAAGGTGCATGAGGAGTGATATTACTAAGTTTACTTGAAAACAACTTAGTTTAGGGAGTAGATCAAAATGAAAAGAATTTTGCACAAGAAATGTGGCTCTTAAAGGCAACAAGGACCAACATAAAACCTTGAATTCTTACATAACCACAACTGGTGAAGGGATGTTAGTAATGAGTGATAAATCAGGAAAAAAGGGAAGTTAGACATGCTCCATTGTGTTGCTTTCCTTGTATTGACCAGCATGATTCAGTTTGAAAAGAACACCACTTCTGCAACCCCATCTACCTACCCATCTACTTGCCTAGCATTTTTTGTTTCTTCTTGGAGGGTGCACTTGGACTTGCAGACCCTTATGTGCCTTTTCTTTTCCATTGGCTTTTTTCTTTTGATTTCCTATCTAATACTACCCTTATCTCTTCCAAGGCCCCAGGTTAAGCAGTTGGGAACCTTAGCTTCTCTTCCTAACTGCTGATCTGCCAAGATTAAACAGTTTGGACAGACTTCTTTCTCTATTCTACAACATAAAATTGAAACATGGCATGATCCAGATTAGACTGTTGGACCATCCATCAAAATTTAATAAACATGAAAGCATGTACAGACCTTGCCTTTCCTTGGAAATATGGGATCTTTGTATCAGCAAAGCAGAGCATATTTGGCATTTCTATTTGCCCATCATGAAATATGAAACCTATTGGTATAGGTATCCAACACATCCATATTTGGATAATTTTGTTATTGTGTTCATTGATGATATACTAGTATATTCTAAAATGAGGAAGAGCATGTGGACCATTTAGAAACAATGTTGAGGTTGTTGAGAGAGCATCATTTGGATGCTAAGCTCAAAAGGTGTAGTTTCTTTCAAACTGAGGTACACTACTTGGGGCATGTTGTCTCCAATGAGGGAATTGCAGTAGATCTAAAGAAGATAACAGCCATCATGGAGTGGGTTGCTCCTAGAATGTAGGTGAGGTGAGATCTTTCATGGATTTGGCAGGCTACTATAGGAGGTTCATCAGGAACTTCTCACAGATTGCTTATCATATTAATCATTGCAATGGAAATGTAAGAAGTTTGAATGGACAAAGGAGTGTGAGGCTAGCTTTGAACAACATAAGAAAATGTTGACGCATGCAACGGTACTATAGATTGCAGATCCAGACAAAGAGTTTGTGGTATGTACAAATCCTTGCAAGAGAGGGCTTGGTGGAGTCTTTATGCAAGATGAACATGTAGTATGCTATGAGTCGCGGAAACTGAACGAGCACGAGCATAACTACCCGACACATGATCTTGAGTTAGTAGTGATCATACATGCATTGAATATGTGAAGAAATTATCTTCTTGGCAGGAGGTTTGTACTTATGAGTGATCACATTGTATTGAGGCATTTGTTTGACCAACTTAATCTAAGCACTAGGCAAGATAGATGGTTGGCCACGATCAGTGAGTTTGATTTCGAGATCTGGTACATCAAAAGGAAAGAGAATGAGGTGGTCGATTTTTTCAGTAGATGGATACAGGTAAATCACTTGGAAACTATGAGATTATTGTCTTTCGGCAGATGGATTGGTCAGGTTTCGAGACAGGATATATGTATCAGATAATGTTGAGCTCAAGAAGGTGATCTTAAGGGAGTTTCATACAAAACTTTATTCAGGCCACCCAGGTTATCAAAAGACATTAACTATAGTGAAGATGTTTTACTATTGGCCAAATTTGAAGAGGGATGTAGCAGAGTTTGTGGCCAGATGTTTCGATTGTCAGCGAGTGAAAGAAGAATGTAAAAATCCAGGTGGACTGCTACAACTGATTGCGATTCTAGAGTGGAAATGGGAATTCATTTCCATGGACTTCATCACATGATTTCCGAAGATTGTGAGGTAGAATGATTCGATCATGGTTATTATGGATAGGTTGACAACGGTTGCACATTTCATTCTGGTTAAGTCTACATTCTCAGCTAGCAATATAACACAAGTATTCATTTGAGATGTGGTCAGATTGCATGACGTTTCGAAGAAGATTGTGTCGGACAGGGATGCGAAGTACAGATTATCCAATATACTAAAGCAAAATACAAGATCTACTTCTATAAAAAACTTGCGGAAGCTTAATTGAATATGAGCAAGATCAAATAGAACACATATAACTGAGAATGAGAAAGAAATCACACATGAACACAAAAGAATACTTTGGGGAAAGCCTTAGCCTAAAAACCTTGATCTCTGTATTATCATACAAGTGGAAATATGTCTGGATTACATAAAGCTTTAGCTCACAAGCTATCCAGCTCTCAGTACAATCCCTCAATGCTGCTCATAGATAGAATAGACAACACATATGCCTTCCTTCATTCCTCTAAGCATCCTATTTCCTTGCGCAGTTTCTCCTAGGTCCTCTAGCTGCAACCTATGTGATTCTCACCTCACAAACAACACTGACCTCGAAAATAACTGTGCAATCCTAAAGGAGATAATTCCTTCTGCATGGATGAGTTTCCTTTATAGGAAAATTCATCCAACTAATAGTACACTGTCCCTTCCTTTAATCTCAACTGGGTCTTTCTCTGAATTGACATGCATGAGTTATTTATGAGAGAGTATTCAATTATCTGGAGAACACTAGTTGCTTGCATGTATGCATTAACTGACTGAACTCACAATTAGTTCCTCCAACTATTTGGAACTAATTTAACTGGACTTAACTCAGTTAACTGAGCTAACTAATTGCAACTCAAATACTACTCATCCTTATCTCCTTAATTAAGGGATAACTTCCTCAATCAAAGGGATAACTGTTACATGTCTTCACATATACTTCATGTCTGATTTTCTTCAACTAATTAACTCAAGATTAATTAATTAATTATTTTTCAAACAACTGCTGAGACCAAATTCGATTTTTAATTATCAATTTTAATTCAGGGACTAATTAAAATTGGAATCTATCTCGAAATGCCATTTATAGCAATGCTATTTTTAGCATTTATATTTTTTGCTATTTCTAACAGAGTTGGAGTATATCCTTAAATGCTATTTATAGTAATGCTATTTTTAGCATTTTTTGTTGCCATTTTCAATAGTTTTCATGCTGGGTTGCTTTCAGCAGGATGATCATTGTAAATACTGCATTTAGCTATGTTATAAGCTCCATCGATAGTATATATTTTGCTTACAATAGTTTTGTGGTTATAGGTGTTGTTGAACACCGAGGATGGTGTTCCCCCAAGGGGGAGGGTTCTATAATAGCCCTGGTGAAAATTCCATGTAAAAGAAGTAAATAAAGGCAAAATAATAACAACAGATGATGGGGCACTTATTCAAAGCTGAATGTTGGGCAGAATCCTAGTGATGGGGATTACTTGTGATTGGTTATGGCTAAGGAATTTGGAAAAGGAAATGAATGAGGATTTGGAAAGGAAAAATGGAAATTTTGACACATTTATTTATGAAAATAATGGAAATTAGGAGAAAAAGGAGGTGAAAGGTCACAGGTTGCAAGTGCAGAGGAAAATGAAGGAAAATAATGGAAAATGAAGAAAATAGAGGCATCATTCATAAAAAGGCTTATGAGGATCAATTGGTAACGTTTTGTCACTTCAGTGTTGGAGCTCTCTCATACCCTTGGAGACTTAAATTTTTCTTGGAGCACTCTTGGAGGCTATGGCATACTTGGATTCTTGGAGCAAGAAGGCAAAGGAAGAGCAAGAAAGTGTAAGAGGGCATCAAGATCAGCAATTACATCAGATTTTCTTGCAGGTACCAAGTTGCATGTATGTTTCCTTCACTAGTTTTGGCATGCATGGCATATGCATGTGGACTCTTTGTTGTGATCTGTCATTGGCATGGAGGATGGCCAGGATTGACAATGGATTGCCCAACCTTGCCATTTCCTGGATAGCCATGATGATTGTGGGTTTATTTCCTTGTTGTGTTTTTGGTTGGTTCTCTTGTTTCCTTAGCTTGGGTTGAGTTATTAGTCCCGTAGCCTTGGTTGGACAAAGACTCTAGAAACCTGGAACAACTTGGGTTGAGTTACTAGTCCTGTAGCCTGAGTTGGAAAAATGCTCTGGAGGCCTTGGTGGGTTGAGTTACTAGTCCCATAGCTGGGTTGGAAAAATGCTCTGGAGCACTAGACAGATGGGATAAAGACCTATTTGATGATGGTTTTGTGATGTCCAATCGTGAGGTGGAATCACTATTTGATGGGTTGAGATGGATGGCCTCTGGAAGGCTTGGATGGTTTTTGATTGATGTGTTCTATGAGATCCCACATTCATGCTTGGAATATGGTATGGGGGTGAATGACTGTAGAGAAATTTTTCTTAGCCATTCTAAGGTCAGGTGGAAGGTGGAAGTCCCATCCCAGGTTTGGATTTTGCATCATTAATGAAAGGTTATTTCTCCTAGTATTTCTATGAGTATTATGATGGACTAAATGTGGTTTATATGACTGCGATTTCATGGATAATTCTGTCCCTATTATGCTAGTTATTTATATGTTTTATGACAACAACCATGTGTGGATCTCATCATGTTTTTACTTATAATTGAATTATCAATGTATCTATGACCTAATGGATAGAATGGTAGTTGATGTGTTGAGGCATCAATGTTTCTTAGTGATTCTAAGCTAAATATGAGACCCCTATACTCAACTGTTAATTACATATGTATATTACACATTTGCGATATGTTTTATGAAATTCTTGTCATGGCTAGTAGGGGTCCAATCAAGGTCTTGAACAAGTATTTACTTTAGTATTGTCATTTCCATGATATTTTACTGATTTGAAGAGATGGTTCATTTTTGGACAGTGACCTGGGCTCCATGCCTAAAAAAGTGGCTCAAATCCCAGAGTCATTGGCATCGCATTGACATATTTGATCTCTGGTCGCTGGTAGGAAATCTCATGAGAGCAAATTTGGGTTTATAGTCGCCCTCATGCCTATAGCATGGGAGTGAATGAGACTTAAACTATCCAAAAGCTCAGTGGGACCCCAAGGAAAGCTTTCTAAAGTATTGGATTGGTTCTTGAGGGTCATGTAGCTGATGATTAGATTTTGCATGGTGTGTTTCTGTCGATTCACTTCCTTAACGTTATTTAGCAGGTTGAATCATATCATAATGGCCTCTCGTCACATCTTTACCCCGAATGGTTGGTTGCTTGGGTAGATGTGGAAGGAGAGTGTTACAACAAAGCTACCTTTGAATGTTTGCATGCAGGGGAGGAACATCCTCCAGGTGCCATGAAGATGGGGGTGATGTTGAGCCTAGGGGAAGGGAGGTAGAAGTTGAGGAAGCAAGGGGGGGGGGGGGGGGGGAGGTAGAATTCAAAGGAGCAGGAGAGGAGGGGAAGGGAATGTCAGGTGGGAAGCCTATTTCCAAGTCATGGGAGATGCATCATAGGGAAGAGGTGGCATGTTTGTTGAAGGTTGAAAGCTCAAGAATCCTATAATTTGCTTGAGATTCGTCCCTTTCCTAGTCCTTGAGTTGGCCAGAAAGAAGATTACGAATTTCCCAAAGTGTGTTCCATCCATGGTTGATCTCCTCTGCTTCGAGATTGAATACCTTATGAAGAATGTGAGGCGTAATGGCATTGTTGAACAATGCCCATTCATAATTCTCATCAAAGGTGGTTGGAGGGTAGTCTCTTACCCTACCTTGACTAGCCTGACGATCTTTTCCCCCTTCAAGGGTCATGGTGGAGATGATGGGTTCAAAGGGCTAGGCAGACGACACAATAGTGGCACTAAAAGCTGTAGCAGAGGAGGTGGGCGAGAGAGACCAAGCACTGAAAAATGGAGCTAAAGGAAAATACCAAATGGTTGCCATGGTGCAGAGTAAATAATCCTAGAGAGATAGCAGACAAGCAGTAAGGCCAAACATGCGAAGACGTTGCCAAAGGCCTGAGGTTACGATTTTAAAGAGAATGGAAGCCAAATGTGACATAGAGGGAATGATGATTGCTAGATGGAGGGTGTTGTCATTCCTCTGTGATGCAAGTGGCATGGGCAGTACTAACATCTAGATTTGAGGAGGCATATATCTATCTTAAGGCTATGTTCCATGTCATTATTACTCTTTTCAATTGTGTGTGGGAGTTTATTTCATGTTAATACTCGACAACATTGATATTTTACCTTCTATGTGATATTATGCACTATCTTGTTGTAGAGGCATATCTATATCCTAGGAATTTGTGCCACATTATTACCCGTCCTCTCAATATCTTGTTGCAATGACATATCTTTATCTTGGAATTTTTTTCCACATTAATACTCATTTTGTTTGTTGTAAACATGTGATTTTGTTCCACAATAACATTAGTTGTGAATGATGTTATATGTTATATTATTACAACAACATATCACTCTCTAAGATTTTGTTCCATATGAGTAATCCTCTTGATCCATGTGGATATTGGTGGTCACCCGCCTATTCCACTTGGGCCCTCGACATTATTTCTTCTAATTTCCTTAATTGTAGCAAAATTTAGTAATTTTGGTAGTTTTTTGGGTCTTAACTTTCAGAGCCATTTTGAGGCACTAAACAATGTTTATTTTGGAAAACATGCTATCTAATAACTCTTGGTAGGGGTTTGTAGTCGAAAGTTGTAGTCCTCGGATAAATATTTTTAAGAGGCATTGTATGCATCAAACATAGATCATATACCAAAGTTATGACCTTAACAAGGCCCACAAACTTTTGGCCCTTCATCTCCTGAGGTTAGCTTTTTGGATGTTTAGGGTTTTCCATTGCTTTTCAATAATAATTAAGTCTTCGAGCCTCATTGTAACACAATTAAGAAGGCATGCAACTACACATCTCTTCTCAAAGATAAGCTACCATTGCCCAAACTAGTCTATTTCCATTATGCATGTAAATTTTCCATATCACTTCATGTATTATAGAAGATCATCACGATTATACATTAAATTAAACTTGTGTTTTTTTTTAAAACAATGAAATTAGTGTTAATAATATCATTATGTGGAGAAGCATATATTTAATAAAGGCGATAAAGCAGTGAACTGTTTAGTGAATTTCGCTTTAAAATATTTTAATTACAATTACCTTTATTTAAAAATTCTGTATTACTTAATATATATATTAGATATTAAATCAAAATATGCGTTTTTTTATAAATAGTGGGAAAACTTATCATAATTAAGTTATCAAATTAGGAGTGGGGATACTGATTGATTGTTATCAAATTAGCAATGGGGATAGTCATTGATTGTTATCGGCCAAGCCACCTATAATTACCCTGCTAGTGGTCCATAAAGGGGTAGCTTTTCACTCTTGCCAAATGCCTTTTCGTCTTGGGTAGTTAACATGTTTCCTTGAGTCCCACAAAAATTACCTTTAAACAAAATACAAACAGTTTTAGGGCATACCCCTAAACCTAAAATTAAATTTGTATTACACAAAATTGTTTTTATTTATATTTAACTCTATATTAATAATTTATCAGTATTAATCAAATTTTTAGATTGAATATGTTATTTTAGAATTTTAAATTTTATTATAATTATTAAATTTCAAAATACAATTATTGAGTTGTCTTTAATGCCATTTTTTAGAAGCTTTTTTTTGAATTTTTCTGGTCTAATTTCTCTAAAAACAATTCCTTATAAATAAAATACATAATTTTGTTGATCAACCCTAACTTACCTTTAAGTGTAAGATTTCTGACTAACTTCAAGTGTAGGATTCCTGACTTTCTCTATTTTAAGGATAACGTGTTGGTTTCTCATTTTAGGTAAGAGTTAATATTGGGTGTACAACGTTTGTTTTTTCTCACTTCGATTGAGGTAAGTGTAAAATGTAAGATGTTTCCTAAGTGAGATTGAGGTAAGTGTCAATATTAGGTATATAATTTTTGTTTTCTTTTTAAATAGATTAAGGTAAGAGTTAAATTAGGCGCATAATTTTTGGGTTTTTTTTTTTTTCAATTAGATTGAGGTATTAGTTAATATTCAGTGTATAATTTTTTCCCCTTTCATTAAGATCTGATAAGAGTTAATAATTGAGGTAAAAGTCAATAATTGAGGTAAAAGTCAATCTTAGATGATGAAATATTTGTTTATTAATGTTGTTATTAATATTGATGAAATATTTGTTTTTTATGTTGTTATTAATATTGTGCAAGACTCAAAACTTTTTCCATTATTTATGAGATTTGAATCAATAAATTAATAAAACTGTATTTTATATAAATTAAACCAAGTAATCTATATTTCATCATTTTAAAAATTGTGAACCAATAACTTTATATTGTACTATTTTTTTTTTTTTTTTTTTTTTTTTTTTTTTTTTTTTTTTCCAGTTAAGTGATTTTTGATGATGTGTACAGCTCATAATAACTTTTCCTCAAAAATATTTTAAAAGCTGAATTTAACTTTATATTAGATTCTAAAAACATTTTGAAATAAGTCCATCAAAAACTACTTATTGATCCACCAAAAATTTCTGTTATGTAATTTTTATTGAAAACTTTACTGAAAAACCATCTATTTTTTTAAACTCATTCCATGTATAAAATTATGTAATATTTTGAAAATCTAAATATGAATTAAACACATTTCACTAAAAATAAAAAATATTTCAATTAGTTGAAGACAAAGTATAGCTATGGACATGTTAAATATCTATCGTTGCTTCGGAATTGCATTTCCAGGAAAAACACTGAAACAATTATTTCTAAGTAAATTTAAAGAGGCGGTGAAAATAGAAAAACCTACTAATAGTTATTTAGTTAAATGTACATAAGAACCATTACGATGTTCAGGTTGATTTATCACTATTATTATTATTATGAGAAAATTACCTAGTTTAGAATTACTCATTAATGGTTTATAAGGTGTAGGGTTTTTTTTGGCTAGATGTTTTTGGGTTTTGGGTGCTTAATCTAAATCGGAGGAAGATGAACACTTACCATAGCAAAGGTAGGTTTAGGGCATACTCCATAGATGAACATTTAGCAAAGCAAAAGTAGATTTAGGGCATACTCCATGCCCATATGTGGTCCTATATGAGTTATCTTGTGAGATTTTTTGTTTTTTAAGTTATTTGTAAAAAAACATCATAAATTAAAATTTAACAAAAATGAAAATATTTAATCAGTTATGGATTTTTGTTTTTTTTTGGTTTTTGTTTTGTTTTTGTTTTTAATATAAATGTATATAAATTTTAGAAACAAATAAAATTAATGATAAGTCAAAATACTCGAATGGACAAATATGTGTGGGATATATGTGGGGAGGCATTGTCACAGTCCCATCTGTTAATATAGAGGGTGGATGTGGCATAACCACCCACCCTCCAATCATACCACAACGCATAATGTCAACCTTGGAATTGTTGCTCAACTCGATGCATACATTATAGAGGATGCACATGTGAAGTCATTCAATGTCCCAACTCTCGCAGTGCACTCAAGGACTAGTGTGGTCTAACTTCTCTCATCCTCGTTGGTTGTCTGTGGCATTTGAGACGAAGCTCATGATGCATATCAACCATTCATTAAGGCATAAAATCACATCAATGCACAAAAAAACCTCTAAGGACATGAGTTATATTGATTCTTATTGGTTTGCGAGCTTAGTTCGATGAGTTTGGGTAATTATGACATAATTGGGCTTTGTTTGGTAGCTTAAATTTTAGGTATTTATTTGGTTCAAGTTTTTGTTACTTCTTGTTCCTCATTCTGGATCTTCACCTTTCTTGTTATCTTGAGTACTTTTTAGGACTCCAGAGTCATTTCCTCTGGTAGCTATTAGTCACCCCCCAGGTTAGACACATCTCCTCTTTAGTTTCCAACTTTTGTAACCCTTCCCTAACTATTGCCTCAGACTCATTTGGTTTATCTTGCCTTCATTGACTCCCTTCAAGTCTTCTCCTCAACCCCCTCCCTCACTTCAGTTGCCCCCTCAACACCCTCCCCCCAATCCCCCTCGGCCTTAGCTCTCCCACCTCATACATTGTCATCCTTTGTCCCTCCCCTCAACTTGTGTCCTCCCTCTAGTTATACATTATAATGGCTCGTTAATGAGCCTATGTGAGGTAGGGTGTCACCTACTACCGACAAATGGATGGATTCCAAGCCCACTAGAGGGTGGAAAGCTTTGTTTCTCATATTTGTGTTCATACTCCGCCTTAGATCCAAGAAATAATTGCTAATGGAAAGTGAGAAATCATTAATGCACGACAATGCCTGATAGACTCTAAAGTGCTAGCAAAGGTGGCGAATTGCATTTTGGATACAGGATACTTGCAAGGCTACTTCAACTACTAAATGGACATTGTTGAGTTCTATTGGGATCTAAAAACATTACTAGGTAGGGTGTTGATCCACAAGAATGAGGCTCGAGAAGAAATCCTCCTCTAATTAGCTGAAATTTAGTTGATTTTGTGCTCTATGGATTGCAAACTCAGACAACTTGTGCATCGCCTAGGATTATGTCTTGCATCCAGCTATTCACCAAATGGCATGAAGGGCCCCATCCTAGTTGAATCCTTTGACTTTGACAAATCCTAAATACTCTCTTGATCAACATTTTTTTTCTTTCTTAGCCCCAAGGGTTAGCTCAATTGGTCAAATTCATTTCATTAAAAGCACCTGGCTAATGGGAACTCTAGGGGTTAGGCTCCATTGATGAGCCGACAAGAAGTCTTCGGGTGGATCTGCCTGGATATTTCCGTGGATGTAGTGAACACCAATCTTTGGTGTATGTGAACCACACTTAAAAAAAGTAAAGAAAAGAAAAATTAGTTTTTTCTTTCCTAAACTTAGTTTTTCTAGTTTAATGATGAAGAATGGCCCTGGTGGTCCTAGTGGTCTAGTCCCTGTATATGTTTTTCTTATATGTTCGTATAAACTTAGCAAAATCTTCACATGATTACCATGAAACCTACAATTTTGTGTTTGGTATGGTTTCCCTAGCGGTATACCCACACAAAACTTTGTGATTATGATATAATCTTTGTTTTCAAGTATACAAAAATTAACGTAAAAAAACAAAAACAGTTTAAGTTAACATAAAATGTATATATACATTCACATAAATATAGCATGGCGTGCCATAATTGATATCTGGATTTGTGTCATGTTTTCTTGAGTTGCATTTGGTTTGTAGTTATTTATATGATATTGATGTATTTTCATATTGGAATTTTGTTTCATACTAGTCATTATAATTTTTTAATTTGAGATATCGGAAATTGCTCCAAAGTGGACATTTTATTATTATCAACGTTTCGAGTCTAAACCAAGACCCATTGTTAGGAAAAAGGTCAAGAAGAAGAAGAAGAAGATGTAATAAATATAGAGGCAAGCAAAATTTCTAATTAAAAGAAATTAAAATGTTAATACATTTATATACAGATTAATTATTTAATTTTTCTCTCAATGTTAGCCAATTTTCTCTTTCTGCCTCTATATTTATTACATCCTCATCTTCTTCTTCTTATTCTTCTTGATCTTTGTCCTGACAATGGGTCTTGGTTTAGACTCAAAACGTCGACAATAAAAAAAGTCCACTATAGAGCAATTTCCGATATCTTAGAATCAAGATCAACCCCACATAAATCTACAAACACTAATTATTATTTTTAATTGTTTGTGTTAATATTGTGATAAGGTGTGTTGTGAATGAAACTATACATATAATAACAATTATGAGATGGGGATGTAATAATAAAGCATTATTTATTTCAAAAGCCTTACCAATCTATAAGTTGGTTTTTAGAATCAAGCTTTATATTGATGTGACAAAATCTCCTCTCACTTTAGAATTATCATTGTTTATGGTTTTGGTGTTATGCAATAAAGGCTTTCTTTGGCTTGAAGTGGCTTTTGGAATTATATGTGTTATATGTTATTTTTCGCTTGTGACATGTTTGGTGTCATACCTTATAGATATTTTTTGTCTTGTCATTATCTTGTTCTAGTGGTTCCCTTATGATTCATTACAATGACATATCGTATTTCATATTAATATTACTTTTCTCAAGCTATCACTATTGGAAATAATACTGAGAGGGGGATGAATCAGTATTATCCGATCAATAATTTTAATTCCGAAACAGAGTTATATATGCTACTTCAGTGATGTGAACTAGCGTGTACATGTAACTGTACTTAAAGAAACCAACGTATATGCAGAGAACTTGTGATTTAGACAATTTATCATGTGTTAAGCTTAAACTAGTATATCAGAGATTTATTAGGCAGTGCAGTAAAAGCAGAATAAAACATCACACATAAGCAACACACATGAACACCAAGATTTAAGGTGGAAACCCAATGTGGGTAAAAACCACTTGCTGCTGTTGTCTCTATCTTCTTTGAATTATAAGAAAATCTGTTTACAATCTTGTATTGGTGCAGACTCATACCAATACGTAGGCTTCTACTTGCAGAAAGTTACAACCTTCTCTCGTTCTCTAGCTTCGAATGGAAGGGAGCTACAACCCTCTAACTCTTGTACTAGCCAATATGTTTACTAGTACATAGGTGCCAACCTACATAAAACTCCACTCTTCCACCAGGGACCACGTTTCATGAATTTTTAGTTTGGATACTACTGGATCACAACACCACAATTTGAAGGCCACGTTTCATCAAATTTTCACACTGGACCCATAAAATCTTTTAAACTTGAACTACATCAACCAATATTTAGCTAATCTGAACGATCAGATCACTCACACCAGAACACTGTACTAAATCCTGAACCCTACTAGTTGTAACCTCAAAAATCATGTATTAGAATGTATATGCTACTTGGATGCACCCAAACTGTGTGTATACATTAATTCTGTTAATTGAACCTACACATACCTTTAAAAACTACCGCAAACATAAAATTTTGAATCAAGTCTGTACCAACTATCAATGTACTGAATATCTATTGTTAACTTTCAGAGCTTTACACAGGAAGGGACAAAGATCACTTCTTCTCACTTATACAATCAATCAATTAAATGCCATCCGCCTTATGTATTCAATTTTTACATTCAGATCTAAGAAGACTTCATTGAAAGACAACGTAAAATAATAGAATTTGATCAGATAGTTCAGTTAGATCTTAAAAAGCATCTTTTCTTTTGTATACGCTACTTGAAAGAACCGAACATGTATGTATACGCTATTTGGCCGAGAAGAACCTGCGTACAGATCTGCAAATATTGACTTAGAACTTTGCTGCAATTCCAAACTTCAAACAAACCCAGATCTTGATGGATAACGAGTGAAACAAGTGCAAAACATCGGATCTAGTTTCAACCAATATCAGATCATTCAAGAATAAGTTATTTCATGTCTCATGATCTTGATCGAACATTGAACTCAAGGTGCACATAAATATTTCAGATCCAGTCCCAAACACAACCCTGCAACATAAAATATACTTCAGATAGAAGTATTCCTTAGAATCTTATTGCTTGTCCCCTTGGCCTAATGATATTCTCCTCCTTATATACTCTTAGGCCTTTCTCAATACCTTGGACCAAAACCACTGAGGACCAATACCACTGACCAAATACCCAGGGTCAATACCTTAGACCAAGTACCTCAGACCAAATACCTTGGATCAAAATACCTTGGACCAAAAACTTGGTTTTCCAGTATGTACGTGCTTTCCTCTTGTGAAAGTGCATGTATACGTTATATGCTACTTTTGTTCTGTTAGCCTACGTGTATATGTTTTTTGGACAAAGTGAACCAACGTATACCTCTCTTTCTTCGTTCTTTGGAGTCTAATCTGTAATCCTTTGTTGTTGACCTGCTACACTATGAATTGTCATTTGAGTGAGTTTCCATCAAGGACAAAACCTGTATTATAATGCCAACAATCTCCCCCTTTGGACTTGATGGCAACAACAACACCAAGACACTCTCCCCCTTTGACATCAAGGGAAAAGGCTGGACCAAGATATTCTCTCCCTTGACATACATTATGCTATCCATGCTCCCCCTGAGTACATGCTGAATTCGCTGATTGAGCTCCCCTTTGTTCATGCTGAGATGCATTGAAACTGTCCATGCTCCCCCTGAGCACATGAAGAGTCTACAAAAATATTCTCCAAAATAATAACATGACTTTGTAACTCAACTATGTAAGTATGACCTTCCTATCACCAATGACTCATACATACATCCATCTCCCAACCAAGTGGGGATATACAAAATTTGACTCATCCACCCAACCAAGTGGGGATATAGCAGTTGTTTATACATGACATAAATAATAAATATTACATCATCCATCCAACGCAAAGTGGGGATACAAATTACATCATTTGTCCAAGAGGACTCATTCAAATGTATGAGAAGACATATCACACCCTCAACTTTTACATGACTTAAGCAACAAATGGTATAAATATCTGAAGCCATAGTTAGACTCAGCGACCATAATGCCAACAATGTTGAATGTACATGAAGGCTAATGCTCCCCCTGAACCTGTGCTAACTGTGCATTGTTATAAGTCAATGATCAATGTATATTTGTCAGTCAGATAAAAATTAATGAAAAAAGCATATCGATAGACAATAATCATCAATATCAGACAAAGCACCCATATCAGAGCCTGCACCATTGTTTTTCCTGTCTGACAAACATATACGCTCCTTGACCCACAGAAACCCGCGTGTGTACGCTAATATACTTCATGAAACACGAGTATAATAACCTTTCTCTGAAAAATTTGGATTTAGCAGTAGGATGATGCAACAACTACTACCAGCTTTTGTCTGAGATATTCAAATGTTTCTCTAGGCAGAGTTTTAGTGAATATATCAACAACCTGTTCTTTGGAGGGAACATACTCCAATTTGACCTTTTGTTCAAGCACTTGTTCATGTAGAAAAAGGTACTTGATGGGTATGTTCTTGGTCTTGGAGTGCATGACTAGATTCTTTGAAATACTGATGGCACTTGTATTATCACATTGAATGGAGATAGGTGGAGTACATGTGATTTGAATGTCTTGCAATGTTTGCATCATCCACAGTAGTTTGTGTGTATCAAGATGCAACAACCACATATTCTGCTTCAGTTGTAGATAAAGCAATTGAACTTTGTTTCTTGCTGAACCAAGACACTAACCTGGAACCCATATAGAATGCACCACCACTAGTGATTTTTCTATCATCAACACTTCCTGCCCAATCTGCATTTGTATATGCATGAAGAGTAAGATATACATCTCTAAGATACCATAAACCAAAGTCATGAGTTCCTTGAAGATATTTGAAAATTCTTTTGATTGCTTGAAGGTGTGATTCCTTTGGATTTGCTTGGAATCTTCCAACTATTCCTACTGCATGCATGATGTTAGGTCGGATACCTGTTAGATAAAGCAGACTGCCAATCATGGATCTGTAAGTTGGTTGATGTACTGTTGTTGATCCATTATTTGAGCTGAGACTACATCCTGTTACCATTGGGGTACATACAGGTTTAGAATCTTCCATTCCATACCTTTTCAAGATTTGTTTGAGATATTTGGTTTGTGACAGAAAAATACCATATTTATCTTGTTGAACTTGTAGACCAAGAAAATATGTAAGTTCACCAGGCAAGGACATTTCAAATTCTTGTTGCATTACTGAAGCAAAATTCTGACTCATGGATTCTTCATTGCTACCAAAAATGATATCATCAACATAAACAATAATGATTAGCAATTTATCAGTTTTAGTATTTGTATATAGATTGCTATCTGTTGAACCTTTTGTAAAACCTTGTTGGTGTAAATATTTGTCAAGGTGGTAATACCAGGCCCTTAGAGCCCGTTTCAGACCATAGAGAGCCTTTTTGAGTCTGCATACAAGTTTTGCATCATTTCCAAGAATGAATCCTTCTGGTGTTTCAATATAAACTTCTTCCTTTAAATATCCATTAAGGAAGGTTGATTTTAACATCCATTTGGTATACTTTGAATTTCTGAAAGCTAGAAAGAGCAAGAAACATCCTTATGGCTTCAAGTCTGGCAACAGGTGCAAAGGTTTATTCAAAATCTATACCTTCTTGTTGAGCATATCCTTTACAAACAAGTTTGGCCTTGTTTCTAATGACTTATCCATTTTCATTCAACTTGTTTTTGAATATCCATTTAGTTCCTATAATATTTTTATCATGAGCTCTAGGAACTAATTCCCAAGTATCATTCTTTTCAATTTTCTCAAGTTCTTCATCCATGGCCTTTACCCAACATTCATATTTGCATGCTTCATTTACATTGTGAGGTTTAGTGGAAGATAGTAATGCTAGATAGCTTGAGGTCCCTGTAATAGTTCTTCTTGTTTGTACACCTGCCTCTTTTTCCCCTAAAATTTGAGTTTCTAGATGATTTTTCTGAACATACCTGGACGAATTCTTTTCTTCTACCATTATCTCTTCTTTTGGTGCTTCATTGGTTTCTTCTTCAATATCATTTTGATTTGATGTGAGAAAATGATCCCCATCTTCTTCATTGCCATAATCTTCTGTTGACTTTATCTGTTTTGGATTTTTGCATGCTTCATCAACTACAACATCAATGCTTTCAACAATTTTCCCAAGTATTTTATTATACCATTTATATCCTTTACTTCTGGAGGAATAACCAAGAAGAATACCTTCATCTGCTATGGGTTCAAACTTACCAAGTTTTTCGTCAGTCCTTTTGATAAAACATTTGTTTAAGGTATTTTACAGTAGGAGTCTTGCCATACCAAAGTTCATGTGGAGTTTGAGTGCTATTTACCCGAACATTTGCTTGGTTGAGAATAGTTACAGCAGCGAATGTAGCTTCACCCTAGAAGGTTGGAGGAGTTCCAGATTCATCTAGCATAGCTCAAGCCATTTGTTGAACATTTCTGTTCATTCTTTCTACCACATCATTTTGCTAAGGAGTCCTTTTGGTGGAGAATTGCCTTTTTATTCCATGTTGTTCACAAAAGTCAAAGAATTCATCTGAGGTAAATTTCCCTACTTGATCAGATATGAGGCTTTTGATTTTTCGATCTGATTCATTTTCAACCAAAGCTTTGAAGGCTTGGAACTTTTTAAATGCTTCATCTTTATGCTTTAGAAGACCTATCCAACACATTCTGGAAAAATCATCAATGAACAAAATAAAGTATTCTTCTCCATGAGGTGACTTTTTCCTTGATGGTCCACATAAATCAGTATGGACAAGTTCAAGAGGCTCACTAGCTGACCCTTCTTTTTCCATGAAGTGAACTCTGGTTTTCTTACCGATTTGACATGGTTTTCATATTGTATTTTCACGGATGCTGATATCTGGAAGATCATGAACAATCTTGAATCTGCATGTGCTTTTCTTATTTGAGAAAAGCTTAGATGTCCCAATCTTCTATGCCATAGTCAGTTTTCATCATTTTTGCTTAGATAGCACTGTTGTTGTCCTCCCTTGAGTATGCATAAGTTGTTTGGAGTTCTTGTACCTTTGATCATGGTCTCTCCTATATCAAGCTCACGAACAACACATCTATTTGATCGAAACACCACTTCATTTCCTTGATCACACATTTGACTGACACTCAACATGTTATGATTTAAACCGTCTACATACATAACATTTCTAGCTTTAACCTTTTATTTCAAGAAAATAGAACCTTTACCTTTTATGATAACAGGAGTGTCATTTTCAAATGAGACATTCTTTTCTTTTTCTAAGACATTATATGAGTGAAGTTTTTCTTTGTCACTTGTCATGTGTTTGGAGCATCCACTGTCAATGTACCACTGATTTTCTTGTCTTTCTGCATACAAGGATACCACATCTTTCTATTTGAGATTATTTCCTTCTCCATATCTTGGGATTTAATGGTGTTTCCTCCTTTTGAGATGTTTGCTGAAATTTGCTCCTGCATTCAGATTCTTCATGACCAAAGTTATTACAGATTGAGCATTCTATTACATTTTCAAGAGGAGAAAAGTTATTATAGGAACTTCTCTTGATCCCTATTACATTCCTTTAATTTCGTGCTTCTCTATTCATGATGGTTTTGTAAGCAATGCATTTAGAAGCTTTGTGCCCAAAATTATGTCATGAAAAACATTGCCCATTAAAGAAGTTCCTGTGACTATCGAATCTATTAACTTGGTGATTGTAGTTTCTATTGATATTCATCTTTGGAGCAAATTGAGTATGATTTTCCTAAGGTTGGTTGTGGCTTCTATTCATCTTTGGAGTAAAATGAGTATGATTTACCTGGTGATCAGCTCTATGCCTTTGCTGACAATTGTCATACTGTTCACTGGTCTTTGTTGCATCAAGATAGCTTTTGGTGGAGGTTGACGACTTCTGTGATTGAGATGCTTCTTCAGTATATCCAAGACCTATTTTTATCAGAGGAGAATGCTGAACTTTGATAATTTCATTTAATTTTTCTGATCCTTTAGCAAATCTAATATTGAGAGATTTTGTTTTCTCAAGATCCTTTCTTAGACCCACAATTTCACATTCTAGTTTTTCATTGTGTTTTTCCTTTTCAGCAAGTTGGTATGTCAAGGTATATATAATCATATTCTTTTTTTCTAAACAGATTTTGAGTTTAGAGATTTCTTCATGAAGGTCTTCCTCTTCTAAAGCATCCCAAAAATTATCATTGCCATAAGCCGTGAGAAGTCTACAATCACCACTATTAGATAAACCATCACTATCCTCTTCTAAACTATCCCAAAAATCATTGCTATCATAAGCCATGAGAAGTCTATAATCTTGTCTAGTTTCATATTCATTATTATTAGATAAACCATCGCTATCTTCATGGTATAGTAACTCCTTTTATTCACAACTTGTTTTCTATTCCCTTTTGCATATTGCTTTCCTTTTTCATATTTATCTTTATGAGGACATCTGGCAACATAATGATCGACTCTGCCACAAGCAGAGCATTTGAAGGGTAGCTTACCTCTAAACCTTCCGGAACCCCGTTGAAGCTTCTTGACAAAGTTTACCTCATCTTCTTCTTGTGAAATATGTCCCGATTCATTGTGTTCTTCCTTTCCTTTTGCTGAAGCTTTAAATGTGACGTCTCTCATATCTGATGGTCCTCCTTTTCTCATCTCAAAGGCAGTTAAGATTCCATGAAGCTGTGTCATAGTGATATTCTACAGATCCTGTTTTTCTTCTATGGCAGACACTTTTGATTCAAATTTACCAGACAAGGATCTCAAAACTTTCTCAACTAAGGTGACTTCCTTTATTTCTTCACCCAGATTCTTCATACAATTAACAACCTCATCTATACGTAAGAAGTAACTAGCTATACTTTCTTTACTACGCATCTTAACAGTTTCATACTGAATTCTAAGAGTTTGAAGCTTAGCATGTTTTACTTCAAAGTCTCCTTCGTAGCTCAGAACGATTTTGTCCCATATTTCTTTGGCTGATTTGAGCTGCATGACTTTGAAAAACTCTGATTGTGGCAGACTTCCCAATAAAGTATTGACAACTTTGGCATTGGTTTCATATTGCTTTTTACTTGCTGCATCTGTAGGAATTGTTATTGGAAATGTATATCCTCCTTCCACAATTTCCCAGACATTTGTTCCAAGCGATTGTAGATAGGTTGTGGTTCTTATTTTCCAATAACGAAGTTGCTCCCATCAAAGATTGGCGGTCTGATGGATCCCACGCTTTCTTGATGATTCATGTTGATGGATCTCCCTTCAAGCGATCAAGCTTCTTTTGAAGTACCTACTCTGATACCAATTGTTGGAAATAATACTGAGAGGGGGGTGAATCAGTATTATCAGATCAATAATTTTAATACCCAAACATATTTATATACGCTGCTTGAGTGAAGTGAACTAGCGTGTACACGACTGTACTTAAAGAAACCAAAGTATATGCAAAGAACTTGTGATTTAGACAATTTATCATGTGTTGAGCTTAAACCAGTATATCAGAGATTTATTAGACAGTGTAGAAAAAACAAAATAAAGCATCACACATAAGCAACACACATGAAGACCAAGATTTAAGGTGGAAATCCAATGTGGGTAAAAACCACCTGCTGTTGTTGTCTCTGTCCTCTTTTAATAATAAGAAAATCTGTTTACAATCTTGTATTGGTGCAAACTCATACTAGTACGTAGGCTTCTACCTGCAGAAGGTTACAACCTTCGCTCGTTCTCCAGCTTCTAATGGAAGGGAGCTACAACCCCCTAACTCTTGTACTAGCCAATATGTTAACTAGTACGTAGGTGCCAACCTACAGAAAACTCCACTCTTCCACCAGGGACCACGTTTCATGAATTTTTAGATGGATACTCCTGGATCACAACACCACAATCTGAAGGCCACGTTTCATCAAATTTTCAAAATGGACCCATCAAAGCTTTTAAACTTGAACTGCATCAACCAATATTTAGTTAATCTGAACAATCAGATCACTGACACCATAACACTGTACTGAACCCAAAACCTTGCATCATCATTCAGAACCAGCTGTAACCTCAAAAATCATGTATTAGAATGTATATGCTACTTGGTTGCACCCAAACTGCGTGTATACGTTACTTCTGTTAATTGAACCTGCGTATACCTTCAAAAGCTACTGCAAACATAAACTTTTGAATCAAGTATATACCAACTATCGTTGTACTAAATATCTACTATCAACTTTCATAGATTTACATAGGTAGGGACAAAGATCACTTCTTCTCACTATACAATCAATCATTCAAATGCCATCCTCCTTATGTATTCAGTTTTTACATTCAGATCTACGAAGAATTCATTAACACACAATAATAAAATAATAGAATTTGATCAGATAGTTTAGTCAGTTTAGTCAGATCTAAAAAATCATATTTTCTTTTGTATACGCTACTTGAAAGAACCGAACCTACATGTAAATGCTATTTGGCCGAGAATAACCTGCATACAGATCTGAAAATATTGACTTAGAACTTTGCTGCAATTCCAAACTTTAGACAAACCAAGATCTTAATGGATAACGAGTAAAACAAGTGCAAAACATCAGATCTAGTTTCAACCAATATCATATCATTCAAGAATATGTTGTTTCATGTCTCATGATCCTGATCCAACATTGAACTCAAGGTGCACATAAATATTTCAGATCCAGTTCCAAACACAACCCTGCAACATAAAATATACTTCAGATAGAAGTATTCCTTAGAATCTTATTGCTTGCCCCTTGGCCTAATGATCTTCTCCTCCTTATATACTCTTAGGCCTTTTTCAATACCTTGGACCAAAACCACTTAGGACCAATAGCTTGGACCAAATATCTAGGGTCAATACCTTGGACCAAGTATCTTGGACCAAATACCTTGGATCAAAATACCTTGGACCAAAAACTCGGTTTTCCAATATGTACGCACGTTTCCTCTTGTGAAATTGCATGTATACGTTATATGCTACTTTTGTTCTGTTAACGCACATGTATATGTTTTTTGGACAAAGTGAACCAACGTATACCTCTCTTTCTTCATTCTTTGGAGTCTGATCTGTAATCCTTTGTTGTTGACCTGCTGCACTGTGAACTGTCATCGCAGTGAGTTTCCATCAAGGAAAACACCTATATCATAATACCAACATACATTGGGCTTCATGCCAAGCAAGTTCTATTTGGTTTATTCATTATAGTGGCATTTCTTATTTCATATTAATATTTATCTTTTCATGATATCATTGTTATTGGTATCATGTCTTGTAAGTTGTCTTTAGCTTGAAATTTTCTTCTTCCAATGGTTATATTAGGATGTTTAATAGTGGCATATCTTATTCAATATGAATATTCCTATTATGAAGATATCATTGTTAGTGACACTTCTTTATCATAAAATTGTGTTCCACATTAATTCTCGCTCGTCTTAGGTCATCTTCTTATAGCGAGATATATCCATCTTAAGATTTTGGGTCACAATAATAAACCCTATATTTTATATTCTATATCATGTTATAGGCCATCTTTGTTATTGTGGCATTTTTATATCTTTGGATTTCATTCAATATTAACACTCCTATTCTAAAGCTATCTTATTACAATGACATATGTCTATATAGGGATTTCATCCCACATTAATAATCTTGTTTTCAAGGTATCTAATTGTAATGGCACATCCCTAATTTGGGATTTCCTCCCACATTAATAATTTATTTTCTATGTCTAAGATATCTAACTTACAATCACATATATTTATCTAAAGATTTCATTCACACTAATATTCCTCTTCTAGGAAATCTTGCAATAGTGACACATTTGTATCTTGGGATTCTGTTACACATTGATATGCGTCTTCTCAATTGTATATGTGTGTGGGATTTCATTCCACATTAATACTCTATTAAAGTAATATCTGCTCCATATGTGATGATATATGATATCTTATTATAATAGTTTATCTCTGCCTTGGGATTTCTTTCCATAATAATACTCATATTCTTAATTTCTTGTTTTAGTTGTACAAATCTATCTTGGAATTTCATTCAACATTAATACTCTACCACATTTTGTCGATCAATTTTATTATAATGACATATTTATATATTTGGATTTTGTGCCACATGAAACTCCTCTTCTCAATTAAATGAGGAGGGATTTCATTCTATACTAATGTACATTAATACTTTTGGTTATAAGCTTTATTAAATGTTATCTTATTACATTGGCATATATCTAACTTAAAAAAAAAATTCCACATTAACACTCTTCTTCTCAATATCATGTTATCAGTTGCATATCTCTATCTTTTTTTTGTTGGCAAAAGGATTCACATTATATTAAAAAAAAAAATGTACATAGAATACAAACTGGAGGTCTTGGGGGATCTTTGCCCATCACACATCGTATTTCTCTACCCCTGAGAGGGGAAACCAGAGAAATTTGATGGTCTAAAACCATTACATAACATGAGAAAGTAAAAAATTTGAAACTTTAGATTGTTGTGAAACAAAGCCACAAATTGACAACCCATAGAAAAGAAACCATAGTTCCAAAACAAACTATGCTAATGAAAACTAGAGGAAGCTTTATCAACTTTACGAAGACCTATTGAAATGTTAGCCTATTGCAATTGAGCACAACCTACATAGGGAGGGTTGGTGGTGACCTCTTCTTCCGGCTTCTCCTCGATGATGTAACACTCGTGCGGACAGAGGTGAGGAGAAGAGAGTGAGGGAGTCATTACCTAAGATGTTGCAGATGGCAGAGCTACTTCTGAATGTTTGCAAGCAGGGGAGGAACATGCTCTAGGTGCCATGAAGATGGGGGTGATGTTGAGCCCAGGGGAAGGGAGGTATAAGTCAAGGGAACAAGGGAGGGGAGTTAGAAGTTGAGAGAGCAGGGGAGGAGGGGAAGGGAATGTGAGGTGGGAAGCCTATTTCCAAGTTGTGGGAGGGGAATTAGAGGGAAGAGGTGACATGGTTGTTGAATGTTGAAAGCTCAAAAATTCAACAAGTGACCCAAGATTCATCCCTTTCCCAGTCCTTGAGCCGGTGCCAAAGAATATTACAAAGTTTCCAAAGTGTGTTTTGTCCATGGTTGACCTCCTTTGCTTCAAAATTGAAGACCTTATGACGAATGTGAGGTGGAATGGCATTGTTGAAAAGTTCCCATTTAGAATTCTCGTCAAAGGTGGTTGGAGGGTAGCCTCTTCCCCTACCTTGACTAGCTCGGTAATCTCTTTCCCCTTCAAGAGTCGTGGTGAAGATTATGGGCTCATAGGGTTAGGCAGATGGTGCAATAGTGCCACTAGAAGTTGGAGCAGAGTAGGTGGGTGAGCGAGACCAAGCATTGAATAAGGGAGCTAAAGGAAAATACCAAATGGTTGCCATGGTGCAGAGTAAATAATCCTGGAGAGATAATAGACAAGCAATAAGGCCAAGCATGCGAAGATGCTGCCAAAGGCATGAGGTCACGGTTTTAAAGAGCATGGAAGCTAGATGTGACGCGGAGGGAATGATGATTGCTAGGTGGAGGGCGTCACCAATCCTCTATGATGCAAGTGGTATGGGAAGTACTGATATTCGGATCTGAGGAGGCATATCTTTATCTTAAGACTATGTTCCATGTCATTATTTCTCTTTTCAGTTGTGTGTGGGAGTTCATTTCATGTTAATACTCGACAACATTGATATTTTGCCTTCTATGTGATATGATGCACTATCTTGTTGCAGAGGCATATCTATATCTTAAGAATCTACTCCACATTATTACTCGTTCTTTCAATATCTTGTTGCAATGACATATCTTTATCTTGGAATTTTGTTCCACATTAATACTCATTTTGTTTGTTGTGGTTAGTGTTTTGGATTTTTCATTGCTTCTCAATAATAAATAAGCCTTCGAGCCTCATTGTAACACAGTTCAGAAAGCATGTAGCCACACATCTCTTCTCAGAGATAAGCTACCATTGCCCAAGCTAGTCTATTTCCATTCCACGTGTAAGCTTTCTATATCACTTCATGTATTATAGAAGATCATCAAGATTATACATTAAATTAAACTCATCTGTTTTTAAAACAATGAATTTAGTGTTAATAATATCATTGTGTGGAGAAACATTTATTTAATGAAGGTGATAAAGAAGTGAAATTGTTTAGTGAATTTTGCTATGTTTTTTATATTACCTAATGTATATATCATATATTAAATCAAAATATGTGTTTTTTTATAAATATTGGGAAAACTTATCATAATTCTATTATCAAATCAGTTGTGGGGATAGCCATTATTAATTGTTATCGGCTGATGTAGGTTGACTCATCATTGTTATTCAAGGAAAACCAAGCCACCTATAATTACCCTGCTAATGGTCCGTAGAGATACTTGCCAAATGCCTTTGGGTCTTGGGTAATTAACATGTTTCCTTACGTCCCACAAAAATTAGCTCTAAACCAAATTGAAACAATGTTACCTGTTTCCTTAAATCCCACAAAATTAGCTCTAAACCAAACTCTCACTTTCCTGGTCTCCAAGATAAAAAAAAATAGAGCTCATGCCTAGTCTCTAAGATTTAAATTAGAATTCGTGCAGGGTTCTGTGATCAACCCGGACTTACCTCTGAGGTTGAATTTTATGAAGAAAAAATTGCGAGTGGAACCAACTCTAAAAATAAAAATTATTTAAAAAACAATCACTTAAATCAGATGGTATCTTCCTTAGATAATGTTGAAACACATCTGACAATTCAACGCATCACTTTCCATACAAGATATGAACTTGCGCACCCCAAAGTCGGTAAAAATCTGAGATAATGTTGAAACCCATCTGACAATTCAACGCGTCGTTCTCCATTCAATATATGAACTTTCGCACCCAAAAGTCGGTAAAAATCTGACATAATGTTGAAACACATCCGACAATTCAGCGCATCGTTTTCCATTCAATACATGAACTTGCGCACCCCAAAGTCGGTAAAAAAATCTGAAAGCCAAACTATATATATCTCAAACAATGATGAATGCATTATGTCATTTATACATTGGTTGCGTAACGTCGGTTGTACCCATTACAACTGATACACGTTATCGTCCAAGAATTATCCGTTGAGAACTCGCGTCGAAGTGGAGTGGACGGAGGGCTCGCGCTCATACTTTAATTACTTATTGCATTTACTTAAATGTTCATAAGCACCATCACTATCATGGGTTGTTATTTCAAAATGTACGTTGATTAATCATTATTACTTAAGAAAATTACGCAATTTAAAATTATTTATTAATGACTTATAAGGTACAGTTTCTTTTGTTAAATGTTTTTGAGTTTTAAGTTGTTAATCTAAGTGGGAAGAAGATGAACTTTTAGCAAAGCAAAACAGTGTAAGGCATATTCCATACTCATATGTAGTCGTATGAATTTTCTGGTTAGTAATTTTGTTTTTTAAATGATTTATATATGTATATATATAAATTAAAATTTAACAAAAATGAAAAATATTTAATTAATTATGGATTTTTTTTTTTTTGGTTTTAAATGTATATTAATTTTACAAATAAAAATAAAAGTAATGATAAGTCAAAATACTATAATGGACAGATATGCGTGGGATACATTTGGAGAGGCATTGTCATAGGGTGGATGTGGCAACACCACCTCCCCTCCAATCATACCTCAGTGCATCATGTCAACCTTGGAATTGTTGCTCCTTAACTCGATGCATGCATTACAGAGGATGCACATGCCAAGTCATTCAATGTCCCAACTCTCCTAGTGCACTCAAGGACCAATGTGGTGTAATTTCTCTCATCCTCGTCGGTCGTCTGTGACATTTGAGATGAAGCTCATGATGCATATCAACCATTCATCAAGGCATAACATCACATAAATGCACAAAACCACCTCTAGGGGCATGAGTTACATTGATTCTTGTTGGTTTGCAAGCTCAATTTAATGGGTTTGTGTAATTATGGCATAATTGGGCTTCATTTGGCAGCGCGAGTTTTAGGTATTTATTTGGTTCAAGTTTTTGTTACTTGCTGTTCCTCATCTTGGATCTTCGTACTTTTTGGGACTCCAGAGTCGTTTCCTCTTGCAGCTATTGCCCCCTCCCCCCACGGGTTAGGCTTATCCTACTCTTTGGTTTCCAACTTCTGTAAAGCTTCCCCCAGCTATTGCCTCTGAATCATCTGGTTTCTCTTGCCTTCTTCGACTCCCTTCACGTCTTCTCCTCAACCCCCTCCCTCACTTCAGTCACCCCTCAACACCCTCCCTCCCAACCCCCTTCGACCTTGTCTCTCCCACCTCATACGTTGTCATCCTTTGTCCCTCCCCTCAACTTATTTCCTCCCTCTAGTTCTACATTACAATGACTCATTAATGACCCTGTGTGAGGTGGGGTGATTCCTACTACCGAGAAATGGGTGGATTCCAAGCCCACTAGAGGGTGGTAAGATTTGTTTCTCATTTCCATGTTCATACTCCACCTAAGATCCAAGAAATAATTGTTAATGCAGAGCAATAAATCATTAATGAACGACAATGCCTAACATAATCTGAAGTGCTAGTAAAGGTGGCGAATTGTGTTCTAGATATAGGATACTCACAAGGTTGCTTCAACTACTAAATGCACATTACTGACTTCTATTGGGATCTAAAAGCATTACTAGGTAGAGTGTTGACCCATAAGATTGAGGCTCGAGAAGAAATCCTCCTCCGATTGCATGAAATTTAGGTGATTTTGTGCTATATGGACTGCAAAGTCAATAAACTTAAACGTCACCTAGGATTATCTCTTGCATCGAGTTATTCACCAAACGACATGAAGGACCCCATCCTAGTTGAAGCTGTTATCGCTCAGGTTGTCCCTTGGCTCCTTAAGGGATATGGTCGAGGTAACCACAGACCAAGATTTGGACTGCCAGTCCTAGCCTACCAGCAGTCAGAGAGGGCTCTCTCTTTGGGATTTAGCTTTGTTTAGGGTGATCTTAGGCTAGTTATTATGCACATGGGTTTTGTTTGAGTTTGGTCGGATGGTTGATCTATTCAGGCAGAGTTGGCATGCGAAGCGTACGAAGTTCAAATCATTGGGCATGGAGTCAATGAACGTGGACTAAAGGGTGTGTTTTCTTTGACGGAAGAGGAATACAGAGCAAGATAGCTACACATGGACCAATATTCAAGCTAGAAATGAGATGAAATGGAGGTCAGGGAATGAAAGGCAATTAAGTAGCTTTCATCACGCTAACAGAGGGAAGGTGAGTGAACATTATATAGGAGCAATCAAGATTTCCTAAATGATATTCATATATGAAGGAAACTAGTGTAAATATGAGCCAAGAGGTATTCATATTCGTAGGCTAATTTAGAAGAGAACATAGAGAAATAACAGGAATTGAGCACAGAGTGCTGTTAAGCGAATTATGAGCTATTCTTCTTTTCTGTTATTTAGATCGTGACACAAAGGCACTATAAACACATTTAAAACTGAAAACAGAGGCGAGAAAGACTTATTGAGCCATGAAGAAAGCACAGGAATCCTATAATTAGCTCTTCAGCCATCAAATCCACAACAGATAGTTCATAATCCAAATGTTCCAACCATCTTTGATCGTAGAAAATCTCAGGTTTACAGCGCAAGTCTCGAATGACTCAGTCAACCAACCACCCCCACAAAATAGTCTAGAGGGCTGTTTAAATAGAAAATATTTACATGCTGGCCCTTGAGCCACTATCAAGTGAAAAATAACTGAAAAATATATAACAAAACAGATCCCAAAGAGATCTGTGGCAATAAAGTTTTTAATGCTAAGTTGTGCTAGTAATGAATGCATAAAATATCTAAAACAGGTGTTATGGGGCAGCTGGCAATTGAAGTTATGCAACTGAGGGCTGCGTATGAGAGAGCAGCCTCAAAATGGTCGAACGGTGGTCCTGGAGCTGTGCGCTGGTCTCATGGCCATAAATCTGTAATAACTGCGCATGGAATCCTTTTGTCGGTATCGTTTAGGCGGTTCTGCTGCCCTTAAGTGGCACTGATTCCTTTAAAATCTGATATGAATAGTCTTTAATAGTTTTAACTATGTTCTGGTGAGTTTTAAAGGCTTAGAGCTGCCTCTTTGACTTTGATGAAGGTCTTTGGACTGTTCAATCACCTTTTTTAATCCCTTTATGGCAAAAATAGATGCTGTGGCGCTTTCTGCAGGCTTCTGGAGGTTTCGGCGCTTGGCCGATCGAAATATTATCAAAAATGAATCAAAACTGCATAATAAAGGAGGACTGCATACTGGTAGCATGCTGAGGCCGAAATCCTGCTGTCTGGAGCTAATCTGGACTGAAGCGATGCAAAAATGGCCGGAGAATGACCAAATTCCCTTTGCATCCGATTCATCAGGGTCCTCTTCTGCAGTTCGACGAATCATATCTAAAGCTTTGCGAATTAGCTTCTTCTTTACAATGTAAATGTAATCTCTGTAGCAGTCAACGTGGCAACCTCAAAAAAGCCCTGATGTTCTGGTTGGTTCTGGTAGCCAGCATTTTGCCATTGTGCAATAGTCGTTCCATGAAAAATAACTACAATGAAATAAGCATCTAAGATAAGAATTCGGTCAGCAGCAATGGAAGCAACATCAAGGAGAACTAGCTCTGGAGGTTCATTGAAACAGTAAGATATCAATGATGGTTGAATCATCACAACTGAGTTGCTGACATTCTCTCTGTTCAAGATCATCCGAAAATATGCAGTCTCATCTGGACTGTTATTGGAAACCTGAACAAATTGAGAACGGCGTAAGTGGAAGATAAACTGAGGAAATATTGCAAATCTCGGTGAAAAACTAAAGGAAGAAGTGTCATCCTTCCGATAATCTCCAAACCTGGAGGACAAGTGGATCAATGATCTTTCCAACCAACGGATTGCATCAAACTCATCCTGCAAGTATCCAACAAGCACTCTGTCTCCATTTTTAATGAAGCCAATCGTGCCATGACCACAGCCGCTGCTTCTTGATCAAATCCAGCAGCGAGCTCCTGAAAGGTTTACTCACAAATAATGCCGATCACCACCAAAAGATATTACAGCTTCTTCCTTATTGTCTTCAAACTGTTGTGATGTTGAAGCATTTCTCGTGATATATTTAGTGGCAAAGTGTCTGAATCTACAATACCCATAAGGAAGCCTAGGTACTTGGGAAGGAATTCTTCAAATTCATCAGAAATGAAAACACGCCTGACATACAACTTGATATTGGCCTTGGCATTGTAGTAACTTTCATAAAGGTCGTGGGGTGCCTTTACGAAATAAATAGAATGGACTTGAACTCAACATCACCTTCTGCAGTGAAGTGGCTCCATGCTAAGGGTTTTTCCTCACTAAAATCCTTTGCTAGAGAATGGTAGAATTTGGCATATTCTTCATCAGTGACCTCCTTTGGATTCCGGAGCCAGACTGCCTTGACATCATTTAGAAGTCCCCATTCATAAGTTGTTTCCTTCGTTGATGAGAACCTGGGCAGACTCCTTTCAAATGATTTGTCTCTACGAATGGATAACAGAGGTTCCCAGAAGCGGAAAAAACTATACAGACGGATTTTTCGGATCATAAGAGATGGTATTGCGATATGCAATAAGGTTTGAATTTTTGGCTTTCTCATCAAGCCAACTGCGAGAAAATTCTGTATGGATGTTTGCTTCAAACGACATTGTTAATGTAGATAATATCCGTCAATGGATGGGTAATTTTTCTTCTATCAGAAATGTTGCAAAATGTGCAGCAAGAATGGGGCAATCCTTTAGTTCTTCCATAGAAACTCTGCACATACATGGTGATGAAATTAGAATCATTCCAGATATCCAAGTCCGTAATGGTAACAGAACATATAATTTTTCAGATGGAATAGGGAAACTGTCTCAGCCCTTGGCAGAGCTTGTGGCTTTGAAGTGTGGATGTGAAAAGAATAGCAAGCGAATACCATCTGCTTTTCAAATAAGGTATGGTGGTTACAAAGGTGTTGTAGTAGTTGACCTGACATCAGTTGACAAGCTCTCTCTCCAGCTAAGTATGTGGAAGCATCATTCGAATAATACTAATCTCGAAGTTCTTTCTTGGACAAGATTTCGTCCTTGTTTCTTGAATCGTCAAATCATTGCACTATTATCTACATTAGGAGTTGAAGAGCGAAGCTTTGAAACTCTACAGCAGCAGGCAATTACACATCTAGATGAACTTGTGTCTCCTCTTCATGGGCTCCAAGACCTTTTTCATGTAGCTTTCAATTGACCATTTACTTATGGATGGCTTAATCTGGATCATATATGATGGTTTGGCAAGGTAGCCATAAATTGTCCGCTTTCCATCATCTTCTACAAGGCCCTTTCTGTTCAATTGTTCCATATCATGCTCATAGACTAGTGAGGATCTTGGTATCACTCTATCCCAGTCCTCTCTCCCTCTCCCAGCATGTTGCAGACATTGACTGAGAGTATCTGCATTTTTCCTGCAGATAAGAGTTTTGAATGCCCTTCACTTTGTTCTGTTCACTAGCAATTCCATTACTATTTTCATCAACAGGCTTACTACTATCTCCATAGCTGCTAGAAGATATATGGAGAAAATATTTTGCACTCCTAGAATATGCAATGACTCGGATACGATCAAATGCATTGACCTTTTTGACACAGTTGAATGATTGTAATGCTTCAACAATTGCATCTGCTTATTCAACATGATTTCCATCGGTGTACTTGATGAACAACCAGCTCATATCTCTTACAAAACCCACACCAACCAATGCTAAAAAAGCACTAAGGTGTCCTTCCCCCAAGCAGCTTCAGGGTGATGACTGCTGGCACAAGATGTTTCAATAGTTTCATTACAATCTTCAAGACCAATAACCAGCCTCGAAAATGTACCAACTGTTGTAACACGAGGAATAGAATCAATCTCATGAAAATCTCGATTCACAAACGGTGGCCTTGGAGGCTCCCTAGGACTTGGTGGGAAGGCCTCAGAGAGTTTTTATGCTTTAACCGTTTCATTCAAAACTGAATTGATAAAATCCAAAAGAGAAGAATAAGTAATAGGTATATCTTTTGGAAAAAGGTAATGACTTTGTTTCACGGGGTCAACTAACACTACCGATGGAACACTTGCACCTGAATTCAGAATTTTCCTAAGCTGATCTCCACCTTCTGAATAGAAAAATGAAATACGAGTGCCATAATTTTGATCCTCCTGATCATCCAATTTGTCAAAATCCTCTCCTTTCTTTTCAAACAATGCCATCTCCTCTGCATATGCTATTGTGCTATCCTGGTTTTGCTCCCCATTTCCACTTTCTGGCAGTATCCTCTTTTGATCATATACATCTAACTTTTGAGACACATAGTCTTCAGCCACAGTTTCTTGGCTTAGACTTTCTTTAAGATGTTTAACTTGATCCCCAGAGTCCTCAACTCTTTCAGTCCTACACCCTTGGTTGCTATCATTATCCATACATTCATTTGTTGACAACGCATTCTTGCATTGTTAATGCCGTGGTCTAGCAGGACATTCTTGTGTAGTTGAATGCTCATGTTTGACATCATAGCCCTCTGGATCTAGAATCATATCATCTACAACAATTCCAGAGTCCTTTTTCTCATTTCCATTATCAGTAATATGTTTTGAAGTACGAGAATGTGTATAAAAATTATCCATTATATCCCATAATTTCTGATGTTGTTCCTCTATCTCTAAACTCTCTTTACTTACTGATTCCTTGAATCCTTCTGTTTGTCCACTTGCTTTTTCTATCAAGGATGAGATAGTTTCTGGTATATGGGACACTTGAACTTTGTCAAGGGGAAATTCACCAGACAGAAGCTGTAACCCAGCTTTCTTTGCTAATCGTCTTAATTCATCTTGACTCAGTTGTGATCGTGAGTTGTCCTGCTTTAGAAAATAATTGAGAATTTGATCATGACATCTCACTAAACTGCCATCAATCTTGCGATGAACAATATGAATTCCACCTTCAGCCGTTTTGACCTGAAAAACCTTGCTTTCTTCAGAATTCAGCCATTTCAACAATTCAAGGGACTGAATAACTTGCATTTGCACATGCTTTGACAAAGGAGAGTGTGTTTTATTTCCGTCCTTTCTACTTGAATAAGTCTTTGGTAGGATTTTATCTCCCCCGGTAATTTTCCTCTTATCAGGCAAATAAGACAACAAATAATGAAATGCCACTTGTCGAACTTCTTGCAGAGCTGCCTTACTCCTCTGCCTCAATATTTCTGACAGGGATGTCCTATCAATAAAGAGAATCAATGAAGCAATTTCAGTTGTTAATGGAGGCACGAGCTTGTATCTCTCACCTTGCAGCTCAGTCACAAGAGGATGGGGTGTCAACACAAACTCCTCAAGATCATCTTCCCTGTCAAAAGTTTTGGAGCAGTTTGGGTAGTTTGGAAATTGTAACATGAGTAATGATTTCTGTTGGGCATCAATGCTTAAAGAAGAAATAACATTTCTGTTAGATAATAGCCCAAATCTTTGTTGTTCAGGTGGAAGCATATTATCCCTTGCAATCCTAGACAGATTAGTGTACAAAACTTTAAAATAATTATACTCTTCCTGAGTGCAAGAAGATCCATAAAACAAGGCATGACTTGAGGAATGATCACTCCCTTGCCAATTAGTCACTACAGTTGTATTTGTTTCTATCCCAATTGTGTCATTACCACAACTTACCCAGTGTAAGCTGTTATCACTGTAAAACTTCCTTAAAAAATTTGGACAACTTACATGGTTTCTCAACTCTTATATCAGTCATGGTCAAGTCATGGTGAAGTCATTTTTATGTTTTAGAGTCTAATTCATAGGGTTAGAGTCTCATGTCCATATTAAAATAAAGTTTCATAGCCTCATTCCATGTCCTAAAAGCCTTACCATGTGTTTTGACATCAGTTTGATTCCAAAGGATTCATGTTAGTCTTGGTCTATTCTTTCCATGGTTGTTTCCGTGTCTAAGATCTATAAAAGAGTCTTGTTGGTATGGTCAAATAGGGTCAACACTCCGTTCTTGCCCATCATTGGTCCCACATCACCTAACATTCGATGTGTCAAACTTGTGTCAAGGTTTTCATAGTTAAAAACTCACTCTAATTGTTTTCGTAGCGCGCTACGAAACCCCTGTAGCAGCCTGTTTTAGCAGAGAAAAACTGTTTTTACTAGTCAACTTACAGAAGCTTTCCTGAGCAGCTGAGAACTCCATTTTGCAAACTGAAAGAGGTTTTTCTTCCTAACATGCTTCACTACAAAAAAATCTTTCAGTTTTTTCAAATCCATTATGAGGTGGGAGAAATGAAAGACTAAACTTGCGCTACAAAACTGCTGTAAGTGCAAGTTTTTCACAGGCATATTTCTCTGTTTTACACCGGTTTTTCAAAGGCATATTCTGGGAGGTAGGGACAGTGTTTCAAAAACCCAAGAGAGGTTTTTGTTCATCACGGATCGGTTCACAAAAACCTCCTTCAGTTTCCTCAAATACATCATGATCTGGGAGAAATAAAGGACCAAACTTGCGCTATGAAACTGCTGTAGGTGCAGTTTTTCAAAATCAAAGTTTCCTGTTTTACACGTCTTCTTCAAGGATCGATTCTGGACAGCTGGAGAAGTATTCTACAAAACCAAGAGAGGTTTTTGTTCTAGACATCCTGGACTATAAAAATATCTTTCAGTTTTGAAAAATGTGTCATGGATGAAGAGATAAAGGCTCTGTCACACGTGCCATTTTCAGGGATCCTAAACCTAAAAACAGGGAAACATGTTCCCTAATTTCTAGGGTTTTCCTTCAACAGTCAGATGAACACGTGGGAGGCTTCATCAAGTTCGATTTCATGGAGTGTTAGGTGTCAAAGAATGCTTTAAATTTTTAGATATGGTTGTTGTAATCATAATAAGGAGTTACACTCCTAGTTGTATTAGGTCTCTAGGACTCCTAGTTAGGTGTCATTTGCATTTAATAGTTAGTTTTAAGTATCAATAGGTGTCATAGTAGGATGAATTCGAATTCCCCTCATGCTTGAGGAGGAATCCAAGTTATGTAAAGAGTTCTATATATAGCTGAAGCATCAATGTACTCAGGGTTGGAAATTTTATAACAGAGTACTGTTTTGGCTTATGTAAAGACAAAGTTCAGTAATATAAGTTGGCTTGGCTTTACTTCTCAGGATTCATGAGGGATTTGTTATGTTCAGAATATATGTGTTTGTCCTTTTCTTAATTGTTGCAGTGTTATGGATGTATAATCACTCAGAATTCACTGAATGTGCTCTGACTTCCTGTATACATTTATAAACTGTGTGGTCCTATATGAGTTTATGTTCTGAATGTTTAAATGCTGAATGCCTTGACTTCCATGTAAGGTTGAGTTCATTGTTATATTGAGGTGTTGTTGACTCCATAAGCCCAATGGATAGCTGTTAAATGTGTTTCCACCATTCATATCTTTCAGAGTTTTTCTATAAGAGTTAGCCATCTTATCTTTAATCAAAATCATTAATCCATTTAGAGAGAGCCCTATCAGGTTGAGGAGGCTAAGCCTTAGCCTAAAGTAGGTTTGAAATAGTTACTTGAGGTCTTCCTGGTCTGCAACCTTCCAGGGTCTGATTTTGAGATAACAATTTCTACTTCTGTTGTCAGGGGTTGACTGCTGGTTCCTTTGCTTGGAACCTCCTTTGATGCTGTATCCTGTGTATCGGCCACTTTGGATGTATCGGCATCCATTGAGCTCTCAAGATTGCTTATAATTGAATTAAATTGTTGCCATTCCTAGAGAAATCTTGGGTCAATTTGAGTGTCGACACTCACCTCCTTGCTGCTCTTCTCCTGCTGCTTTTTCTGTTCCTTCTCCCGTATTCTCTCCTGTTCTTTCTTTTCTGCTTCCTCTATGTCTTTCCTCTGTGTTTCTTCTTGTTCTTTCCTCTTTGCCTCTTCCTTTTCTAACCTCCGGAGTTCCTCCTGATCTCTTCTTTGGACTTCTTCAAAGATTTTGGATGTAGCAAGAGGTTCGTTGGTAAGCTACTGCTTAGGCTCGCTTGATTGTATCATCGGGGCAGTGGCTAAAAAATCTAGAGGCAGAGTTTGCAACCTCTGCTCTCTAAGTTTATTAAATTCAACTAACCTATCATCATGGTATCTCATTCTAGCTATCTGTTGCACCTGAAATATTGACTCGGCTGAGGAGAACAGGTCATCAAACTCATCTTCCTTATGTCCAAATTTAGTGAGTTTGGCCTGGTCTAGAACATTATAGACGACTTTTTTTGGATCAAAGCGTCTATTAGGCAGAGTGGCGAGACTTAGTATATTAATCTTGTCTGCCTCTTTCTCTGCATGTTTATAATCATGCAGAGTATAGACACCACACCTTAGAGGAAAAGGAGGCCAAACTTGCTTCTTTGAATTCCTGAGAGTCTTTGTAGCTGATGCGGTTGTAAGCTAATATGCTATCTCTCGAGCTAATAGTTTGTCTGGTATATACAAGGGGAGGATATGAGGCCTGGCCTGACTGCCGAAAACTCTTACATAAGTGAATTTTTCTTCTCCAAACCAGGTTCCTAGGGCTGTCAAGTCAATCTCCGCCTGAGAGGAGATCTTAGGAGCAGGTCTATCAAAAATTGCATAGTAAATAGATAGCATGAATCCATTGCAGACTTGATATAAGTGGTGTTTATAATGAGCTTTCCATAATTTATGGTGGTAGATATGAATGGGCATAGGGTCTCGTGGAGTCCATCTCCACCCTAACACAGGAAACTCGGAATTAAAACAGAGGGTGTCTAAAATGTAGGCACTAAAGTAAAATGGAGGGATGAACCTATCAGTAACACAGGATTTGTTTTTGAAGTCAAGAATAGCTGTAGCTAACTTATCTGATAATATAGTCCCCCAATCCATGATTTCACCATTACATGTTGCTTCCATCAAAGGTACCATCTCTATGGAAAATTTTGAAGAATCATGCAATCCCCACATTCGACACATCATGGCTCCAGCATAACAATAAGGAGAACATAAGGAATCGACGAAGTACTTACCCGAAGACTCATGTTTGTGTTTCACCAGATTCTGTCTGCATTCCTGTATAGGCTTCGACTCAGTTTCATTCTCATCTCTAAACTTCTCCAGGAATGCTTTATTATACTTCTTCTCTGGTTCGGGAAAATGGTACATTTGTATCAAATCATTGGGCTGAAATGAACCGAATACTCTCCCATCAACAGTGCAGAATGTTCTGTTTGTAATTGGAATTTCTTCAATGGCCCATCTCACCACATCTGTATATGGAAGAATTTTCTCTCGAGCCGCTATCTTGTGTAGGTAGGAATCAGCCAAATATTTTAGAGTAGCATCAGACTTTCGGCTTGAGCCTTGTGTAGCTTGTACCGATGTTTGCTGAGGTTTCTCGGCGTCAACTAGGGTTGTAAATTCTCTGCCAGGTAGTATTGCCGAGGCTGAGACATGTGGTATCTGAGATTAATCCTTTTTTGCTTGGTCCCAGATCGGTGACACGTTGTCCTGTTACCGCAGAAGCTGAAGCTGTTCCAGATTTCTTAGATTTCTTCCCCATTTGGTCTGAATTCGTTACTGCGGAAAAGCTCTACACAAGAGATAAAATGAACGTAATGCGGAGAATAGATGGAGAAAACAAGTATGGAGGAATTGTGACAATCAATGAATAATGGAAGATTATCATAAGGCTCCCGCGGATACAATCTCTGAAGGGATTTGGGCATAACTGCTCCATTAATTGGTCGTTTAAACCTGTCAATCATTTAAATGCTCATTATATCCTTTATTTTCCGAATAATCGTTTAAGTGTGGATTTGATTTTTTGGCAGTTGGATGCAAGTGAATCACTATCAGGAAGAAAAGGATTTTAATGATAATTAATATAATATATTGAAGCCATATCAATCCTTTTCGAAAGTCGCGCTTGGCTTTATCACAATCAGCGATCGGAAGAAGCCTTGGGCAGTTTTATTTAAGTTATTGTGGAATCCCCGATCGCCGATAGAGATATCGCTTAACTCGCATCGGGAGATTTAAGGAGGAAAGTTTCGTTATATTCATATCGCATTCCCCGATTTCCGATAGTGATATCGCATCAGAGCAAGGAGAGGGGCCTTTTTTTGTTTGTTTTCCCGATAATTGATGGTTACTCGCGCATGTCGCATCAGGGAGAATAAATGGGTCTTGGTTATGCATCCTTGTTATTGCGATATGCGATCTTAAGATCGCTTTATCGCAATAATAAAGAATTATTCATTTTATTATAAGACCGATTATTTATTAACTCAAAAAGGGTTTTATAATGTTTCATTTATTTCTGGACCTTTAGAGGAGTGATAGGTTAATACCAATTTAATCTAAAAGGGACCCATTTCATATTATAATTTTCTGGAGTAAAATTTTATGAAATGGGGGGTTGTTGTATAGCACAACACAAAGCAAGAGTTGCAAAGGAAGAAGAAAGCACCTTGGCCCACTCTTCCTTTGTAGATTGGATCGTACAAGATCAAGAACTTGAAAGTTGCAGACACTGAGGCTAAAGAGTTAGAAAAAAATGTGTTTTGTCTCATGGAATATCATATATATGATTCTATGAGTGTTTGCAAGAAACATTGTGCAAAGATACATTTCAATTGGCCAAGCGGGACATATTCCAAACCCGAGGAGGAAAAGATAAAGAACTGTTATAAGGACTCCAAGCCATGCACACCAGTTAGTTTTGTTGGTACATCATAGTTCACTCCTTAGCAAGAAGCCACTCTGAAAGTAGAACCATCAGAGAGGCACAATCTAATGCGTGAAAAGGGTAAGAGGAAGGTTGTACATAATATAGCAGAAGAGCAAAGCCGCAAATTTAACACAGATCCAATCATTTTGAAAGCAACCATAATAGTAGAAAGAAAGGGGAAGTAGGAGGAAGAATCAAGACAAAAGGATTAACTATAGCTGAAAGAACAAGAAGAATAAGGGTGGAAGAAAGAAGAGGAATAAACAACACAAAAATGAGTCGAATAAGAAGAGTAGAACCAACCACTTGAAGAAGAAAGCAAGCAATTACAAGACAAAGAAATTTCCCAGGAAATCAAAGACTTGATAGTGATCCAAGATGTGGGGGTAGAACTAGAGCAACAAAATCAGGATGTGGATCTCATTCCTTACACACAATAAATTACCACTTAGTCTCCCCCCCCCATAAAATGGAAAGCTCTAGGTGAGGAAGAGGAAATTGCTTCTCTTAACGAAGGTCTGGTGATGGATATATACAATTTAAATTTTGATGAGTTGTAGAAGAAGATTGTACAAGAAATAAATAATCACTTCCTAGATGACCTCACACATCCTTCTTTTATCAAAGAAAAGGTGATTGTGATGGAAATCTAGAAGAATCCAGAAGCTATTATCGCACCCTATTTGGCCTTTGTAGGAGCCCACAACCTAAACGTAGAATATTTGATGGTAGATAATATACAGATGTCAAAGAACTTTGAGGCTACAAGGAAACAAATTGAATAGCTCTTGGCAAAGGTCAAGAAAGTAGCTCCCACATATGTTTATTTAGAAGAACTCAAGGTAGTCATACTTGGTGAAGTATCGACATTGGGTGACACTATGAGGAACATCTATGAGGAATTAGTCATCGTGCACAAATAAGTTGTCCACTTGCATGGCATGCAATAGAAATGTAAAGAGAATTCCAAAGCTCTCAAGGTTGTTCATACAACCATTGATGTTGTGCAAGAGTGAGGAATGAAATATAGAGGAGCACCTCCTAAATTGGTAAAGAAGACAAGGAAACAAGTTGAGTTGGAGAAAGTGGAAGTTTGGATGCTTATCCAAAGAAGCAAACAACTTGATAGTATGATCGCCAAAATTCATGCCTCTTATGCATGGCTGTACAACAATGTGAATTACATGGTGAAGTCATACAAGATCCCTTTAGTCAACACACTCACCGAAGCTAAAGGTAGAAGCAAGGTTAGACAGGAAGTGGAGGAATACTTGGACTAGTTCAAGAAGATATCTACCAAGGGAGAGATAGAGGTGAACATAAATGATATGAAAAATAATATTGGTGGCTCTGCCAATATCAACACCATGTTTCTCTTGTTGAGAAAGGAAATGTAATCTCGCTCCAAGATCATGTACCTATATGCAATGGAGGCTAGAATCTACTTTTAGCCTGATCCCATCAAAAACTTTGAGGAAATCATCACACAATATAAAGCTTGGCATCGCTACATGACTGAAGATCTAAAAGTTGAAGCTGATGAGACAGAGTTTAAACTCAAGCATGATATATAATTTTGTCTTAGTAGGCTTGCTTAGTTTACTATACCCAATTTTGTCCTATATGGGTACTTGTAATATTTCCATTTAGATATTTTTGTAAGTGGAACTCAAAGTGTCAATTTTGGAATATGAAGAGTCTTTATGTAAAATAAGCCAAAGATTCACGAGGAAAGTCAAAGAGTCACAAAGGGAGATGGATAGTCATATCTTATGTAATAAATATACCCTCATAACTCTTTTAAAAGGCTTTTGTCCAGTCTTTTAGTTGAGGATCGAAAGTTAGGAAGTTTTGTTGAGATCCTTGGCTTCTCCTTCAACATAAAAGGATTATCTATCTTTGGAGGAGAAGGTGTTGGCTTCATGTTCCACTATTGGGACTAGTGGTTTCTCAATTGTATATGTATGTTTGGAACTTTAAATTTAAAAAGATCTCAGAGCCAACACGTCTTCATCCATATGTCATGGATGTGGTAAAAATATTCTTGTTATATTTGTGATCATGTGTTATTTCATTTATGCTAGTGCTTATGAACTATTTCGTTTACCTTAGTATAAATCTTGTTGAATTCAAGTTGTGATGTTATTTAGGTAATGGTTATCTTGTGAACTATTTTTCAAGTTAACTTATGATTCTTTCATCACTTGTGTGCCCCTTTTAAGCTACGCACTGCTACAAGCTTCCAAGGGGCCCACTCACTTTTCCTGTGGTGTGACAAAATTACTCATTCATTGCACCTGACACTTCAAAAAGATCACACACTTGTTCCTCAAATTTATGTATACAACATTCTATGTGGTTATTGTAACCAAGGCATACCCTTAAAACCCATTACTTCAACAACCGGTCATATTACAATTGGGGCTCCTACTTCAAGTTGTGTGGGTTCTAATTGGGACTTCACATACGGGAGACCCCCTGCACCCGTTGACAACATCCAACACCGTCAGCACAATGATATCTCTCCTGAGCTTATTATTAGTCCCGGCCCATAGAATATATATCTATGTATATTTATATTAAACACAGACCTGACTTGGACATCTCTCTCTCTCTCTCTCTCTACACACACGCACACACCACAACACAACTCTATCTATATCTATATATATATATATATATATATATTATATATATATATATATATATTAAACAGAAGAGAGAGGAGAGAGAGAGAGAGAGAGAGAGAGAGAGAGAGAGAGAGAGATCTTATGAACTATTTCGTTTTCCATAGTATAAATCTTGTTGAATGCGTCTTGTGATGTTATTTCGGTCATGGTTATATTGTGAACTATTTTTCAAGTTAACTTATCACTCTTTCATCACTCATGTGCCCCTTTTAAGCTACGCATTGCTACAATATTCCAAGGGGCCCACTCACTTTTCCTTCGGTCTGATAGGACTACCCATGCATTTCACCTGACACTTCAGAAAGCCCACACACTTGTTTCCTTAAAGTTATGTATACATCATTCTATGTGGTTATTGCAACCAAGGGATACCCTTAAAACCCATTACTTCAACAGCCGATCATATTCCAATTGGGGCTACTACTTCAAATTGTGTGGGGCCTAATTTGGACTTCACATCAGGGAGACCCCCTGCAACTGTTGATGGCATCCAACACCGTCAACACAATGATATCTCTCCTTAACTTATTATTAGTCCCGACCCATAGAAGATATATCTATGTATATTTATATTAAACATAGGCCTGACTTGAACATCTCTCTCTCTCTCTCTCTCTCTCTCTATATATATATATATATATATAGATAGATAGATAGATACATGTAGATGTAGATGTATATGTATATGTATCTCTCTCTCTCTCTCTCTTCTCTATATATATATATATTATATATATATTATAATATAATATATATATATATATATTATATATATATATATAATATATATATATATATATAATATTAGAGAGAGAGAGAGAGAGAGAGAGGTAATCTATCTCTTCTTAGCTTACAATTTCTAAAACTAGGGGAAAATAGTAATTTTGTTTTTTAGTCCAAACCTTCTTACAATTAACAGAGATATTCCCATCTCTCCATACAAAGGATTTTAAAACATCCTTTGATCCCATAATGAACCCAAGAATGAGCCTATTCCAATGAAGCTATTAAAAACATCTATAAAGAAACTTTGATGCCAAATTCACGTCACTAGCCATTAATATATCCAATTAATAACCCTGTGCCAACATATAATAATCAACACATGAAACATAAGTAAACCAATATACATCAGTTCTCTAAGAATGAAATATCCCTTATCCATAGCATACAACTTTAATATAGCACAGGAGTTCACATTCTCCATCATATTAAAAACATTAAACCAATACATTGATGAAATATCATCTCAGGAATTAAACCCAACATATTAAACATGTGCATAACATTCAATTCTAAGAGCTTTAGTAAATACTTATCATATAATAGAATATTCATAGCTAAGTCTGGGATAGGAACTCTCCACCCAACTGTCGAAAAGTTGGAGCCAAGTCTTCCTGGCAACTATCACCCCTAAGCCAGATTCGAAATCCTATGTAGGTTTTTCTCAAGGGATTTAAAACCATTGTTGCTAGCTAGAAAAATGACTCCAAAGTTCCACCACCTCCACCCACTAGCTACTCAATACAATCAACAAATGCATGGAATTAAGAGGTTTTCCACCTCTATCCTTCAGCTACTTATTGAAATTAGTAACTCTTTAATCCATAAGCTAAATAAGGAATCCAAAGGCCTCTAGCCTCCACCCACTATCCAAGTAAGGGAATCCAAAAATTGATATATCCACCCTTAATAACCAAGAGGGTCCATAGATTGTGATATCCACCCTTAACTAGCAAGGGAATCCAGAGGATTTACCTCCACTCTCAAAGATATAAAATAATGGTTTCATCTAGTTTGGGGAATCCATAACCCACTCTAAAATCTAGGAAAGCTAGCAAGAAAGGACTTCAAAAGTCTCTTGCCAGGGATCCAAGGAAGAAACCTCCACTCGAAATATCAAGGGAATCCATAGAAATCCATATCCACCCTCCAATAGGGAATCCATAGGTCATCGTCCCTCACCTGAGATAATTTCTTCTAGTCCTGCCATGCTAACTAGTGTTTTTTCTTATTTTCCTCTATTATAGAAATCACTGAGCTCTATTTTTATCATACGTTGTGTTCTTCTCCGAAACTCGTGATATCCCCAACTAAGTCTCACTCTCCCTATATATTTTCCTTGTTCCTCCTCCTTTTGGAAGTTACCAAGATCCCCCCTGCTCCTTTTTCTTTTATGATATGTGTTCTTGTCCCCTAATACCATCACACTATTTGTGCCTTTCCTCCTTCAGTGTCATTTCTCAAGTTCATTGTTTTCGAGCCTTCCCAAAATCTTCTAGGCCAATGAGGATATGCCACTTTTCTTATTGTCTCGCCCATAGTATTCTTATCTCTCTATATGTTAATTTTCTTATTACAAATAGTGACCAAAACATCCTTATGTGTTATCAACCATGACTTGACCCCTCAATAGTGCGACCATATTTTTCATTTAATTTTTGTGTTCTCTCTTGCTTGTGTTTTTCTCCAAGGAAGCATGGCCCTTGTCTTGTTTTCCAACTTCCTCTTAATGTCATGCTTGAGCTCACTTAGAATTCATATCTACTAGCCTTCTTGGCTCTCATAGAAATTAAAATCCCAAGTATCCTCCTCATCCTTGGAATCCATGTCCCAAGACCTCAATCCATTTTTAGCAAAATATTTAAAGGATTGACAATATATGGGAAAATAGCGAGGGGTTGTCACAAACCTAAAATTTTAAATTTTGTTATTGAAACTGTTGTTGTTAAATTTCTTTTTGAGGATATATTTACTCATTTTGGTGTCCCAAGAGAAATTGTTACAAATCATAATACGTAGTTTACATCCAATCTTGTTCAAAATATCATGGAGAAGTATAAAATCAGGCATCAATAGTCTACTCCATATCATCCACAAGCCAATGGACAAGTGGAGCCAACAAATAAATTTCTTGAAGTTATTCTGACCAAGACAATGCATTTACATCAGAAATATTGGACAAACATACTTCCATAAGAACTCTGGGCATATCGAACCACATGGAACAATGTCACTGGACATACAAAATAGGAGCTTGTTTATAGAAAGCAAGTTATACTTCCTATAGAGTTCCAAGTGGAGATATAACAATAGAAAAATTGGGGCTAGATATTTCTGAAGCCCAAAATCAAAGGTTGGTACAATTGAATGAATTGGATGAAATTAGACAAGATGCCATTCAAAGAATGAATATCATCAAGAAACAAAGAATGAGGTGGCATGAAAAATTTATCAAATTGAAGAAGTTTAAACCAGGTGATTGGGATCTCTTATTTTCTTCACAATTTGAAGTTTTACAAGGAAAGTTCCAAACACACTGGTTAGGCCCCCATGAAATAGAATAAATTTTTGAAAATGGATCAATGAGAATCAAAAATATTGATGAAGAAGAAGTAACTTTTCTTGTTAATGGGCATATATTAAAATTGTACTATAAACCTCTATGTTGGCTTAGGGGGTCCTGATCACGGTTTAGAGTTAGTTGCGCCAACTAACAAATCACTACACTACTTGCCCTTTTGGCAACAAGCCGCGTAGCGTAGGCTGCAATCTCACCCGAATCATTATGGGGGGATGTAAGAACCAAGTTTCTGCATCCAGAGATGAGTGAGATGTCTTTTAGCACCTCAGATATGCCTTCACACAGATCGATAAGCCCTTAGGGCTTAGTACTGCAACTCTACTAAAACAAACTTTAGACCTTTGCGAAGGCCTGTGATCAACCTTTGCGATTGATTTATCCACTTACGTGTATCAGAGAACAATTATAAATTAGTGTTTGCACAGAGCTACTTAAGTTATTTAGTAAAAATAACAGAATTCATCACAGTCTTCATCAAAGTACTTAACATGCATTGCTTACATTTGTTAAGACTTATTCGAGAGAATCACGCATCATTAGATCAATAATTCATAAATTCATTATTCATCCACAACACATATCGTAAACATAAGTAAAATGAGATAAACATATATACATAGGATTTCTTCAATAACTTTCTTTATTTATCTTCAATTCAGCTTTACAGATTGAAAAACACCCTGCGCACTCAGCTCCAGGGGTCCTCACACTCAGTTGTGGACTCTACCTAGGCCTCTGTGCACTCAGCTGCAAAGCCTTTCTCTCCTATATGACCCACTTCTCTGCGTAATCACATCTCTTGCATTGACCCATTACATCTTAGATTATGCCTTAGACTCTTTAAGACACCTATTTATAGCCTTTTACATATAATCCCATGGTCCGCAAACCATGGGTGGGTCTCAAATCCAACTAAAACTTTACATAAACAAGGGGATAAAACCCCTTTGACTTCTAATCATCTACACACTACACATCCAAAAATCATGGAGACTTTACATTAGTTATGAAAAATACATCAAAACTTGGGTTATTTTAACCCCAAAACTGACCGAGGGGACCTAATCCCAATAAGCCCCCAACACAAATATTGTGACTTGTCCTCGAGCCACTTAGCTGGTGTTGTGATCTTGCTATGAAGATCCCCTAGCTCTACCTGAATTACTGCCACCTCGACAACACTCTGCGAAGCTGCCAGATCGACCTCCTGGATTAAATTTTCTGTAGCTGGTCCTTCTGTGGCCAACCTCATTGTCTGTTGCATCTAGTGCAAGCCTTTTAGCTTGTCCTGGATGGTGGTCGTGACTTGATAAACCTCTTCCAACCATGGTTGCAATTTGGCCTTTAGGAAGGCCTCCTTCTTTTATGCTTCCGCTACCTGTGCAAGGAGATGCTTTCCCTCCTGTAATTTGGCTAGGCACTGCATTGATGTGATGGAGCGTGTTGTTGCCCTAACTTCATCGTACTGCCGCTACAACTCCTTGACCTCTGTTTCAGTGTTTGCAAGTTCAGATCCTCCTACATATTTGCTACCAAATCCATGGCTTGCTCAAATAATGTTGTGTAGTCTACAACTTTGGCATCCATTATGTCTAGCCCTTCCTTGATCATGGGTCTGCGCTGCTCCAAGACCTTTGGTGGAGTCGTGGGCTGCAATTTTAATTACAGCTCAGTCATCTTCATGTTGAGTTCAAATTGAAATCAGTTAACCTCAAATTTGGATTCACACACACCAACAACTAGTTTCCTGATATTTTCTTCTAGCTGTGCATCCTCAGGGATATGAAGCTCAGGCTCTGTCTTGCATCACTCAGTGACTGTTGAATCTAGTCATTAACTGTGTGCCTTGAGCATATCCTTCTCCTATAGAACTTGCGTCTTTTTAGTGAACAACTGTTGATTATTGACTTTGATTTCGCTGACAACACTGAGTGCTCGCTATTCCTTGATGGGAAGCTCTTCCACAACTCCCTGTAGTAATGCATGCAATGGCTCCAATGGTATCACAGCAAGGTTTAGGACCATATTTGGGACCTTGTCAAGGAGGGTGCGCTATTCCTCAATGTCGGTGCGGACTGAACCTATAGGCAAGGGGAAGACTCGCACATCCTGCGGCCACGGAACCCTCTCTGCAGCTGTACTCTTACCCAGTACCAAACTACCTTGTGTGCTGCTCACCTTCCCAAAACCTTCTTGGATCTTGGTTTTTTGGAGTTGCAACTCTTGTAGATCCTTCTAAACTCCTCCTAATGTCTACATGTACTGCTATTCCAACTACTGCAATACTTCTATTGTGGCGTTCCTGACTTTATCATAGATCTCATCCAGATCGCTTTCTATGAGAGCCATGGGATCAACCCATGTTTATGAGCTTTCTACTTCTTCCATGATGCAGGAGCATGTGCCTTATAGGAAACAAATCTTCAAACATATTAAAAAAAATCCAAAAAAATCTACAGGTAAGGGAGTGGGGTCCTTTAGCCAACAATTTTCATGCTTTTCTAGCTTAGGATAATGATAAAATTAAGAATAAAGATCAAGTTGTAATAAGTCGCTTTATGATAAGCTGTAGTAGCTTTGTTGCTTTAAATCACTTATGTAAAAGCCATGCTTTTGAACAAGATAAGGGCCAAGAAGTCTTATCTATTAATTATAAATAAGAAACAATGGGACTCTCAGAATATGAAGCTTGGAAGCATTATCATTTGAGAAAAATCTCTCTCTGTTCATCGGAATTAATGACTCCCTATTGAATGGTATTTTATGCATGTATCAGTTCAAATTCTATTGTTTTCCACATTTATTAGTTCTGATTCAATTGTTTTTTTCCAATGAATACTTAAGCGTAGGCCCGTTGGGTCATTTTCCCTTATATCGACGCGACTATTCTTCTTAAGTGCATTGTTAGTCCCGCATACAAAACTCTGTTTTAAACAGAGAAATTGTGGTATTTATTTGGGTGGAACATAGTTCCAGACCTGAAACTTTATTCGATTTGGTTCATACCCATATCAGCTCTGAACCGATATCACAATATCGCAAGTGGAGCGTGGAGTGGACCTTTGGAACTGCTGAGTGCCGAAACCCCAATAGTCTGGACCCAAATCATTATAGAGCAGGGTGGAAAAGGTGTTGAGTTCGCAAGTGTATTGTGTTAGAAGTTCGAAGCGGGGGAAGCCAAGTATTTGGGACAACGAGATCGCCGATCACGATCTTTGATATATCCATATGTATTATCGCATTGGAGGAAGGAAGGAGGAGGGACGATAAAAGTGTCGGTAGTGTATATTGTGTATAGCGCAATACTTTGAATATAAAAGCGCCGATAGTGTTAATTCTTTGGAATTAACACAAAGATTGTTTACAGGCCATGATAGTGGTTCTAAAGAGTAGATAGTATATTTTGTTCTTTTGGAACAAAATCCTGCTGATCATGTATATTGCGTTAGAAATGCATTTCCACTTGTTTAAAAGCAACGATGGTGTATTACTGGAATTCCTTTGGAATTACAGTTCCAGTAGAGGATAAGAGCTTCGTGTGAGAAATACTATTGATAACAAGTATTGGGTTGATCAGAGGAGAATCCATGAGGTTTTCAATCAACTGTAAATGACTGATATGCCAATAGAGACAGAGGGATAAACTTGGCCTGATATTGAAGAAATTGTTTCCAAATTTGCGAGGCTATCCATATCGCCTGCACTCAGGCCACCATTAGTGGTATCAGAGCAGCTAGCTGACATTGGATTGAATCTCAGAAGCAGGAGAAGGAAAGTTACTATGGCTTTCAGATTTGGGAGAGGACAAGGATGTGGTGGAAGAGGACGACCTATTGCAAACGTTGAAGTAATGGAAGCTGTGAAACAGATGCAAGCTAGATTGGATGCATTAACAACAGGTAGAAACATAGATGATGGAGATGTTAGTGAACCTGAGATTGAAGCTGCAGAGGAGGAAGCTGTAGCAATTACTCCTGAGATGAGGTTTTTTCAGTTAGTGTTGAGATCCACAGCCAGGCCAAAGACTGAGGTATCAATATATGAAGGAGGACTGAATCCAGAAGAATTAATAGACTAGATTAATGGCATGGAGAAATTCTTTGACTATGAAGAAACAAAAGATGAGAAGAAAGTGAAGTTTGCTATCACCAAGCTAAAAGGCCATGCAATGCTTTGGTGGGATGGTGTGTAGGCAGAAAGGAAGAGACTTGGCAAGAAACCAATCAAATTGGAGCAGGATGGTAGCAAAGCTAAGAGGTAAGTTTCTACCAAGTAATTATCAACAAACTTTGTTTAGACAAATGCAAAATATTAGGCAAAGATATTTGATAGTAAAAGAATACACAGAGGAGTTCTACAAGGTAAGCATACGAGCTGGAGAAGCCTAGGATATAGATGAGAAGGTGGCTAGATATATGAATGGTCTTAGGATGGACATTCAAGATGAGATAAGTCTATTGTCTCCTAAAACAGTAGAGGAAGCTTATCAGATAGCATTGAAAGCTGAAGAAAAACTCATGAGGAAGCAGTCTACTAGAGGGAGAGGTACTTTCCGAGGAAGGGGAAGTCAAGGTGGTAGAGGAAGATATACAACACCTAAAGATGGAGCTAGCAGCAACTCAACCGCTAGCAGCAACTCAACCTAGCATGCACCCACAGGAGGTGATGCAAGAGGTAGAGGGAGTTTTTATAGAGGAAGAGGCAGAGAAATAAGATGTTACAGATGTAACAAGTTGGGACATAGATATTTTGAGTGCCCAGAGAATGCAGAAACAAATAAAAGGAATGCAATTGTTGCTCTAATTGAGGGAGAAGCACCAGCAACAACAGTGACAGAAGAAGAAAATATACCAGAGAGAGGAGAATATTTGGTAGTTAATAAAGTTCTTCTTAAGCCAACAAAGGAGATAGCTGAACCATCACAAAGGAAGACTTTATTCAGGACAATGTGTAAAGTCCAAGGGAAATGTTGCTAAATGATCCTTGATGGTGGCAGCACTGATAATTTGGTCTCTACAGAAGTGGTGGAGAAATTGAAGCTGAAGATAATGAAACATCCAACCCCTTACAAGGTGTCATGGTTACAAAAGGGACATCAACTGTTGGTGAATGAACACTGTGAAGTGGAATTTCAGGTGGGCAAGTATAAAGATAAAATTGTATGTGATGTGATGCCAATGGATGTGTGTCACATATTGCTTGGAAGACCTTGGAAATATGATAGAGGAGCCATGCATGATGGGAAAAGAAACACCTACAAGTTTGGAAAGGATGGTGTCAATCATACATTACTGCCTCTGCAAGAAGAAGATGTACCAGGAAAGAAGACTGATTCAAAAACTTTGTTACTTGGAGGAAAGGAATACTTGAAGTAGATTGAAGAAAATGAGGTAAATTTTGTTGTAATTTGCAAGCCCAAGGTAATAATGACTTCTACTAAAGTTTCTGATTTACCCATTGAAATTCAAGAAATGCTGGAGAAATATTGTGATATTATTGTTGATGATTTGCCTAATGAATTGCCACCCATTAGAAGAATTAGCCATCATATAGATTTGATACCTGGAGCAAGTCTACCTAAAAAAGCATCTTATAGAATGACTCCTATAGAAAATGAAGAAGTTAGAAAGCAGGTGCAAGAATTTCTTGACAAAGGGTTGATCAGAGAAAGCTTGAGTCCTTGCGCAATACCAACGGTGCTGAGTCAAAAGAAAGATGGAGGCTAGAGAATGTGTACATATTCAAGAGCCATCAATAAAATCATAATCAGGTATAGGTTTCCTTTGCCTAGAATTGAAGATTTAATGGATTTCTTGAGTGGATCAAAGTATTTTTCAAAACTAGATCTTAAAAGTGGGTATCATCAGATAAGGATAAGAGAAGGGGATGAGTGGAAAACCACTTTTAAGACAAATGATTGACTATATGAGTGGAGAGTAATGCCTTTTGGGTTGTCAAATGCACCAAGTACATTTATGAGGCTCATGAATGAAGTTCTTAAAGAGTTCATTGGTAAGTTTGTAATAGTATATCTGGACGATATATTAGTTTACAACAGATCTAAAGAGGAACACGTGAGACATCTGAATTATGTTTTACAAAGGCTGCAACAAGAGAAATTATTGCTGAATTTGAAGAAGTGTTCATTCATGAAAGAAGAGTTAGTGTACTTGGATTGTGTTATTTCCGTTGAAGGGCTGAAGATGTATCCAGAGAAGATCAAGGCAATTATGGAGTGGCCTTCACCCAAGAGTGTTTTTGAGGTAAGGAGTTTTCAAGGTCTTGATAGCTTTTATAGGAAATTCATCAAGAATTTTAGTAAGATTAATGCACCTATTATTGAGACCATAAAGAAGGACAAACAACCATTTAAATGGGCTGGTAAAGCAGAAAACAAATTTCAGCTATTAAAGAAGAAAATCACTGAAATGCCTATTTTGGTTCTACCTGATTTTAACAAACCTTTTCAAGTAAAGTGTGATACCAGTGGAGAAGAAATTGGAGTTGTTTTAAGCCAGGAAGATAGACCAATAGCCTATTTTAGTGAAAAGTTAAATGATTCCAAAAAAAAGTATTCTTCTTATGATAAGTAGTTCTACGTAGTTGTGCAGTCATTGAAAAAATGGAGGCATTATTTAATGTCAAAAGAATTTATCCTTTATTTAGATAACCATGCACTAAATTTTATAATGTAGCAACCAAAGCTCAGCCAGAAACATGCCAAATGGGTAGAGTATCTTCAAGGTTCCATTTCTTTTGAACCATATAAATGGGCAGTCAAACAAAGTTGCAAATGACTTAAGTAGGAGGAATGTATTATTTCAAGAGAGTCAAATCCAAGTGTTGGGTTTTGATTTTCTTAAAGAATTGTATGAGACCAATTAAAATTTTAAGGAGGCATTTGAGGCTTGTAAAAATCGTATTTTGATGGATAGAAGTAGATGATTTGATTACTTCTTACAAGATGGGCTATTATTTAAGAAAAATCAGTTGTGCATACCAAACTGTTCAATGAGGGAGAATTTAATCGAAGAAAAACGTAGTGGAGAACTTGCAAGACATTTTGGCATAGAGAATACTTTTGAACAACTAAACAGATTTTATTTCTGGCCAGAAATGAAATCTGAAGTGGAGAAGTATGTGAGAAATTGCAAAATTTGTCAATATGCAAAGAGAAGGAGCCAAAAAATAGGTTTGTATATCCCATTACCAATTCCATATAGGCCTTGGGATATGGTAAGTATGGATTTTTTGTTGGGTTTACCAAAGAATCAAAGAGGTAATGATTCAATTTTTGTTGTAGTGGAAACTAGTGATTCTTCTCACATTGCTAATTTGTTTTTAAGGAGATTGTAAGATTGCATGTGTTGCCCAAAGTATTGACTCAGATAGGGATTCCAAATTTGTTGGAAATTTCTGGAGGACACTGTGGAAGAAGCTGGGAACTAAATTAAGTTACAGTTCTGCCTATCATCCACAAACTAATGGATAGACTGAAGTGGTGAACAAGAGTTTAGGAAATCTTTTAAGGAGCCTTACTGCAAAACATCCAAAGCAATGGGATCAAGTGTTAGCACAAGCTGAGTATGGATATAATGACTCACCTAATAGGAGTACAGGATAGAGTCCATTCCATATTGTTTATGGAATGCATCCAAGAGGAACATCCGAGTTGAGAAATCTGGGAAGAGAAGAGATGAGAAGTGCAGAGGGTGAAGACTTTGCTTCAGAAATGCAGGCAATACATGAACAAGTGAAGAAACAGTTGTAGGATAGAAACATGAAATACAAAACTAGAGAAGACATGAGAAGAAGAGAGGTGAACTTTGAAGTTGGGGATTTGTTTTTAGCACATCTCATAAAGGAGAGGTTTCCAAAGAGGGAGTATAATAAATTAAAATTCAAGAAAACTGGACCGTGCAGAGTGTTGAGGAAGTTTTCTGCAAATACCTATGAGATTGAGTTACCCCCTGATGTTGGGATATCACCAATTTTTAATGTTGTAGACCTATACAAATATGAAGATGAAACTGTATTTGATATATCACAAGATCAAGAGAACCAAGAGATTGACTGGGTAAAACAGTTACCCACAGCAAAGAATTTACAGCCAGAAAGAATTATGGACAAGAAGGTGCTTAAGAAAACAAGGGGACGAGAGTACTTCCAGTGTTTGGTAAAATGGAAGGGACAACTGACCGTTGAAGTCACTCGGGTTACAGAAGATATGCTACAGAAACTAGGCAGTTCTATAGACGAACTCATGGATAGGAGCCCATGAAGAATTTTGTCCTCGGGAGTCTGATGTAGGAGCATGTGGCTTAGAGGAACAAAATCTTCAAACATATTCAAAAAAATCCAAAAAAGTATACAAGCAAGGGAGTGAGGTCCTTTAGCCAACAAGTTTCATGCTTTTCTAGCTTAGGATAATGATAAAATTAAGAATAAAGATCAAGTTGTAGTAAGTTGCTTTATGATAAGCTGTAGTAGCTTTGTTGCTTTAAATCACTTATGTAAAAGCCATGCTTTTGTACAAGATAAGGGTTTAGAAGGCTTATCTATTAATCATAAATAATAAATAGTGGGACTCTTAGAATATAGAGCTTGGAGGCATTATCATTTGAGAAAAATCTCTCTCTGTTCATCGGAATTAATGACTCCCTGTTGACTAGTATTTTATGCATGTATCAGTTCTGATTCTGTTGTTTTCTACGTTTATTATTATGATTCAATTGTTGTTTTCCAATGAACACTTAAGCATAGGCTTGTTGGGTCATTTTCCCTTATATTGGCGCGGTTGTTCATCTTAAGTGCATTGTTAGTCCCGCATACAAAACTCTATATTACACAGATAAACCGTGGTATTTCTTTGGGTGGAACATAGTTCCGAACCTAAAACTTTATTGGATTTGGTTCATACCCATATTGGTTTTGAACCGATATCGCAATATCGCAAGTGGAGCGTGGAGGGGACCCTTGGAACCGCCGAGTGCCAAAACCTCGATAGTCCGGACCCGAATCATTATAGAGTAGGGTGGAAAGGGTGTCAGGTTCGCAAGTGTATCGCCTCGCAAGTTTAGAGCAGGGGAAGCCATGTCTTTGGGACAACAAGATCGCCGATTGCGATCTCTGATATATCCATATATATATTATCGCATCGGAGGAAGGAAGGAGGAGGGACCATAAAAGCGCCGATAGTGTATATTGCGTATAACGCAATACTTTGAATATAAAAGTGCCGATAGTGTTAATTCTTCAGAATTAACACAAAGATTGTTTATAGGCTACAAAAATGGTTCTAAAGAGCTGATAATATATTTTTTTCTTTTGGAACAAAATCCTGCTGATCGTGTACAAGTATTAGTGTGATTGGAGGAGAATCCCTGAGGCTGTGAGTTAACTGTAAATGACTGATACATCAATAGAGACAGAGGGAGAAACTTGGCCTGATATTGAAGAAATTGTTGCCATATTTGTGAGGCTATCCATATTTCCTACACTCAGGCCACCATTCTGCGATCCACCTTGCTGCTCTAGGTCACATCTTTTCAGAATGAACGAGGTGTGTTGCCCTTCCTCACCTCCACTACCTTGTCCTATAAGCTCTTGTGTTTTTGTTTCCGGTGAAGGTGACTTGTCACCTTTTTGGGTCTCGTGCTGCTCCTATTCTACCTTTTCCTTGGTAGCACGTTCCTTCTCAACACGGGCCTTCTCTGTAGCATCCTTCCTTTTCTATGTGGCCAAGTTCTGCGCAACCTGTTGCGCTACCTCCTTCCTTTTCTTCACGACAACACTCTCTTTAATGTGCTTGGCCCAACAGCGAGATCTGAAGGGGTGCACCATTCTACGGGCCATCTTGCTACCACCTCTTGTACATATCTTTCTATTACCAAATATGGCAAGTCATGCTACTTCTGCGCTGGATCCTTCCATGCTTGGATATACACCTTGTGGAAGTCAGACTTGAATGTTGCATAGGATGAAAGATGCATGTACAAGGTTGGGGACAACCTTAGATGCTAGTTAAGGACCAAGTGGAGACTTGCTTCCATCAGGACCCAAAATATTTTTGTCTCGATGATCCGTGTGGGGTCCTTGGTAGCCCACAAAGAGGTAAATTGTGCTGCCTATGGCAATTCTTCCTCAAGCAGAGGAAACTGTTTGTCCTCCAAAAATTCCCACATGACAAGCACAATGTATAATAATAACCAAGCATAGTGAAATGACTTGGTTTCATCCTGGACCTCTTGATAGTTTGTGAGAAAATCCTGAGAGAGGTATTTGGACCAATTGAACTACACGCCCTTCATGCACTGTGCATCTAGGGACACTATAGGCATCAGAATTTCATTTGCGTGGCATTTACTCATCACCTTTCCCACTAATATATGCATAGCCAATTGAACCGCGGGGTTTGATATGGATAAAATTGAGTACCTGCACGACTTCTTTACGAGTTCATACTCTTTCTTCATTCTTATTGCAAGCTCCTTCTCCCCAGTCTTTCCGCCAAACTCCTTGTCTGAGTTCATACCTTCATATGGTAGGTGTGTAATCTTGTGAATGAGCACATCTGTGATGAGTATAGGCCCTCCTCACCATGGGAACCCATCGTGCACCAATGTAAGGAGCTAGCATATAAAAATTGTGTTAATGGGGGTGCAGTGGTAACGTGGCACCCATGGCAAGTTGAGCAATCTTGATTTCTCAACAACACAGACACATTCCTCCATTTCTATCTCTATGAAACCTGTTTCCTCATAATAAAATCTCTTCATGTATTTATCCATCGCTAAGTGTGGGAACCTAGCATGATTTGCAAGGTTCCAATCCTCCATCTTCAATAGTGGGATTCGCGTGACCTACAGACCTTCAAAAGGAACCTGCTTAGGTAGCAGGGGCATGGAAATGGTGAATTTCTTCCAGTCTGGGTCCTTTGTGATCTTCACCATTCCCTTTCTCAGAGGGATATACCCAGGTAGCTGTGTTATAGGTTCCATGCCTTCAGTGTCAATGTCTTCGGTTCCCTGACCTTCTTCTGACTCCAAGTCTACAACCTTTTGCTTACCTTTTAATGGCTACTTATCTTTCTTCTGTGTTGGTGTCGTGGTATGCTTCCTTGGAGAAGCACTTACCTGTACTAATTTTTTCTACTTTTCCTTTGTTGTAGGTTGATTTTCTTTCACCATGGGTTGTTTTGGCCTTAGTGACCTTGGCGCTGTGGGCACCGCAGGCGTAGCTTGAACACTAGATACTTCAGGTCCTGGAGCATCAGATGCAGCTTCTTCTAAACTCAAGGCTTCGATGGGTTGGTGGCAGTCATCCTCTCCATAAACAACTCACGGGCTTCATGAGAAACATCTATGTGTGCGAAGAATCCCTCGCAAAACATTTGGCTCATAAGCAACAGATAGAAAATTTTAGCAACAACTCTAAGGGCACAAAGTGTTCTCTGTTGGGTTTACATGTAGAATTTATAGGGTTTTTTGAATTCAAATCCAACCATTCCCCCCAAATTTTGACAATTAATGTTGTTTTGGCAGCAGATCTTCAAATATTTTTGCCTTAAATGCCACCAAACCACTCCACTTAACCTTCTTCTGGCTGTCAAGTCATGAACAGTGACTCCAATGGTCAGTTTTCTATCGTGCTATGCGACACCTCCCTCCATGGCACAGCTCCCTACGGGAATCTCCCTGGTAGTGTAGTTTATAGTCTCATGCTCCCTTGCAACTTCCTAGAGCACTAAGGTTGTCCTGCCACCATATAGTCATTGCGTAGGATCCCCTGTATATAGCTTCAATCAGCTCCCATTCAATCTTCCCAGAAAAGGTTCTCCATTCAGCTTCATGAGATGAACTACACCTCCCTCTATAATTTATTTGATATAATATGGTCCTAGCAAATGCATTTGAAATTTCCCAGAAACTTAGTGAATTTACTATCATATAGCAAGACCAGATTGTTTACCTTGGACGTGCAAAGATTGATGTGGAAATCATGCCATGCATTTTCACGTTCCTTCTGTACTTGTTGATGGAATCCTACCAAGAATCGGTCCTCTTTAAGCTCCATTAGTTGCACAAGTTGTTCCTCCAAGGCTTCACGGTTTACCATAGCTATGAGAGCTACTATGTGTAGACTAGGTATAATATACTCCATTTCGATTACAACTTCTATCCCATAGACCAACCTAAATGACGTTTGTCCCATCAACCTCTTGCACGTAGTCCTATAAATCCATAGTACTGCAGGTATGTGCACATCCGAATCATTCCGCCACCTGTTGCAGATATTTGTCAGCGTGTTTTCCAAAATCTTGTTGAAGGCCTCAATAGTTCCATTGGCCTATGGGTGATATAGTGTACTCTTCTGATGGTAGACCTGGAATTCTTTTGTCAACGCATTGATCGTTTCATTCTGGAAGTGGGTACCTCTATCACTCATCAACACTTTCGGGCAACCAAATCTAGTTAAGACATATTCAAACAAAAATTTTTCTACTGTAGCCCCTGTACAATCCTTAAACGTCTGTGCTTTTTCCCATCTAGTGAGATATTCTGTCGCGGTGATGATATAGCGCACACCAGTTTTCTTCCCTGGGGGATGAATTGTCCCAACGAAATCATTCGCTCATTTTTCAAATGGATGCAAAGCTACTTGAGGTTGTAATGAAAATTCATCCCTGTGCGATGGTCTGCGAGTTCTCTAACATGCATCACATGCCTTACAATACAATTTAGAATCTTTATGCAACATTGGCCACCATAGCTCTGCGTGCAAAATCTTCTGCATCGTTGCCTTCTTTGCATAATTACATCCCACAACACTCCACGAGCTTTAGCGAGAATGATATCCCTTTCAAAATCTAGCACATGTCTTCACAATATTTCATCTACACCCATCTTATACAAATGTCCCGCAATAACTGAAAAATCAGCCACGTGCACTACAAGTTCCTTCTTTTGCTGGCCTGTATACCCTTCTGGTGTCATCCTCATAGTCAAGAAATGAATGATATCTGCAAAATGGTTATCTGCTACGCACACTGCAAAGAGCTGCGCATCTAGCAACCCTTCCTCCAAATTATTAGGCTCCTCTCCTGTTTCGATCCGTGACATATGGTTAGGTCCAACATTTAACCTCGTTGGCTTCACAATTACTTCAAACTCATACTCCTGGAATAGTAGCAACCATCTTCATGTCTTCCCCCCCAACACAGGCTTATTGACCAGGTATTTCAAGGCAGAATGATTTTTGTACATCTTGAAATGTCCTCCCAACAAATAATTTTTGAATTTCTGTAGCATGTACACCATGGCCAATCCCGTGCACTCATTAGTTGGGTAATTATTCTTAGGCTTTGATAATTTCCTACTCATGAAGGCTATAGGATGGTCCATTTCTCCCTCACTGGCCTATGTTAACACTACACCCAACGCAATGTAAGAGGCATCCACATGTACGTGAAATTCCTTTTTCCAATAAGGAATACCAATGTTAGCGTGGTGACCATCTTTTCCTTTAATACATCTAAGTTGCACTGACATTATTCATCCCAACATAATGTTGCATCCTTCTTCAGCAGTTTCTCCATGGGCGTAGTAATCTAAGCATAAGCTTTGATGAACTTTCTGTAATACCCCTATGTCCTAGCATCACACATGACTGCTTAACACTCCTCGAGGCCTCTAGATTCACTATCACTGTGATCTTTGCAGGGTCAACTATCAATCCTTTCTTGAACACAATGTGACCCAACAAGATTCCAAAGGGGACAAAGAATAGGAATTTCTTCAAATTCAACACGATCTGATATCTATGACACATATCCAATATCAGGCATAGACTCGCTACATGGCGCTTTACTAGTCCGAACACTGTCCAATCATCAAAGTACACTTCCAAGAACTTATGAGTGAACTCCTTGAACGCCGTGATGACTACACAAGAAAATATCGCAGGTGCATTTGTTGGCTTGAGGGGGCCTAACCCAGGTTTAGCATTAATTAGCCAAACAAATCCCTACACTACTGGCCCTTTTCGCATCAGCCCGTAGAGCATGGACCAAACTCTCAACCGAAGTAGTATGGGGGGATGCTGGAACCAAGTTTCCACACCCTGAGATGGTCTTGATATCAAATTATTCCTTCTATTCCTACCTTCATGTAGGTTACTTAGTTGTAGGGCTTGCCAGACTAGTCCTCTATTCCACCCTTTAGTACCTCTGCAGAAAGATACGATTGACCTTCGCGCATCCTTAACCTACAATTTAGGTACTTTCGCACTGCTAGGGAAACGTACTATGAAGATTCCCAAATTAGTCTAAGGTTCTTACTTATCTTATTAAACAATCATAATTATTAGCACAACATAAATAGAAGTTCTTGCGTTCACTTAACCAGTGTAATTACATACATTCACACATCATATAAGCATTATAAATGAAATTCATACATAACATGTCAAGATGCATTAATAGGAACAAAGACACAGAAATTATAGAATATTTATCTATATTGATATCTTCCAAGTGATTACAGATTCTATCCACCCTCCGCACATAGTTGCAGGGGTCCGCGTACTCAGCTGCGGACTTCCACCCTAGGCCTCTGTGCACTCAGCTGCAGAGCCTCTACCTATGATAGGACCTGAAACTTAGACTTCTTACTTTAGAGCTATGACTCTCTAAGACTTATCTTCCCTACATTACTCTAAAACTACTTAGAGCTTAGCTATTTTTATACAATCCCATGGTCCACAGACCATGGGTAGATCTCTTACAGCTGACTTTACTTTACAAAGATAAGGGCATAACACCCTTTATGACTAATGACACCTTTGCACTCTGTGACCACAAAATGCTGAGTCTTTACAAGTTTATTACAAAATATGACTAAAACATGGGCTTTTAGCCCCAAAAATATCCTTGGGGGATCCTGTTCCCAATAGGCCCCCAACACAAACATCGCGACTCGCCCTCAAGTCACTCAGAAGGCATGGAGATCTTAGAGTGAAGCCCTTCTAGCTTGACTCGTATGAATGCAACCTTTTTTGTGCACTGTGCGGCTGCCTACTTCGCGCCTTCCACTGTCTACTTGATCACTACTCCTGTGGTGTTGGCCTGAAGATTTTGTCGCGTCGCTTCTAGAATTGCAAGCTTACCTTTAATAGATCCTTTCACTGTGTAAGCCTCATCCAGCCAGGGCTTCAGTCTTAACTTTATAACTGCTTCTTTGTGCAGCACTGCATCCACCTGTTCCTTCAACTACTTGGCCTCTTACAACTTCACTTGTCTTTGTGTGAGCATGACGGTTTGCATTGTGCCCTTAATCTTGTCATAGTGTTTGTAGCTTGCACGCTTCCATCTCTAGTCACTGGACATTGGAGTCCTCCTGCAAGTTTGTCAGGACCTCAAATGACTACTCGAAACATTACATGTAGTCTGTTACTGCACTATCCACTTCCACTACTGCTTCTGTGACAACGGTTGCCCACTGTTCCTTCACTTCTGGTGGAGTTGAAGGTTGGGCCCTCAACTGTAACTTCGTAATTTGCAGGTTCAACTCCAATTGAATCTGCTCATTTTTTATCCACTGTTCATTGATCACTTGGAGGGCACGGTACTCACAGGACCTCAACTCTGCAATCACTCCATCTTGCAAGAGGTGGAGTGATTCACGTGGGAGGACTGCTAGGTTCAACCCTACTCCTTTTAGGGCATTGACAATGGGCCTGTCAACCTCATTCTCTATGGTCAGTGCTCCATCAGGTAACACTATCGCACTGCAGGCCTTTACGCGCAACATCTCAGAAACTTTTGAAGTGATAATAGCTAGGCTGGTAGACACTATGCTAGCTTGAAACAGATGGGTTTGAAGCTCCTACAACCATGTCTAGATAGCCCCAAGTATGATTTGCTACTGTTGCTCAAATTGTTGCAGGACCTCTATGGTGACATCCTCCACTGTGTCACTGATATCATGCAAGTCACTCTCTGTTAGTGTGAAAAGGTCTAGTGAGGTCTTGGTAGCCTTTGATTTCTTTCTGGACCCTCCTTTCTCGTGCTCCCTTGGGCGCTTGATGTGGGTGGACGTCTCCTAAGGGTCTGCGCCATGCTGTTATGTCTCCTCCTCCGTCTTAGGTGAAGGTGATCTCGTGCCTTTGTTAGAGCCCTGCTTTGTCCCACTTGTCTGCTTCACTATTTTCTACGCGGCCTCTCATTCTGCTTGGGCCTTATCAGTGGCCTCCTTTTTCCTCTTCTAGGCCAGCCGTGTCATCTTAAGCTTGGCCTCCTCCTTTTTCTTCTACATGGTGGACTTGCTCCCTCCCACTTCCAAGTCTGTTGTAGCGCGCCACTCTACTAACCATTGATCAAGTACCGCATTAATGGCGTCATCCATTTCTAGGTAAGGCAAGTCGTACCATTTTTGTATAGGGTCCTTCTGCACCCTAATGGATATGATGGAATTCTGATTTAAATTTGGTGTATCCCTGTAGGTTAGTGTACCCCATAGACGACAATCATGGTTTGCGGTTGATGGCCATCCATATGTTCATCTCCATCAAGATCCAAAATATCTTGTTGTCCCTGACTCACTGCGCATCCTTGGTCACCCACATCGAAGCGTACTTCGCTGCTTCTAGGAGGACTGACATGACCGAAGGGAACTGGTTGTCCTCTGGCAGCTCCCACACTACCAGCACAATTGAAAGCAAGAGCCACACGTAGTGGAATGTCTTGCTGAGCTCCTGTGCTTCACAGCAATTTGCTAGGAACTCTCTGTGAAGGTAGTCTGACTAGTTGAATTGGACTCCTTCAGTGCACTGTACTGCTAGTGCGATGATAGGCGTCAACACCTCATCGGCGCAACGCTTCCTCATCACCTTCCCTGCTAAGATCTACGTGGCTACCTTCACAGTAGGGTCACAGATGCTAGATATAGCGTATCCACACGACTTCTTTACCAATTTAAATTTTGCTTTCATGGATTCTGCGAGACCCTATTCGCCACCTTTTCCACCAAAATTCATGGTTGGATTCTCACCTGTATATGGAAATCACATTATCCTATGAATCAATCTATTCGTGATGGGTATTAGCTCCTCCAACCACATACACCCATCATGCACCAAGAACAATAGCTGCTTGATGACCAAAACTGTCACCGAGGTGCGGTTATAATGCGGCACCAAAAGCAGGTTGAGCAAACTTGCCTTGTATACTCCCTTGAGCCACCTGCGTAGCTCTAATGCGATCATTCCAGTATTTGCATCAATGATGCGGTGCATTGGCTGCTCAGTCACCAGGTGTGGGAACTTCTCGTGGTTTGCCAAGTTATGGTCTTCAAGTTTCAGCAGTGACACCCATGTCAAGCGTGGTCCATCGAAAACAATTTCGTTCGTTAGTAGAGGGGTTTGCAAGGGGGTCTTGCCCTCATTAATGTCCTTCGACACCTTGGTCTTGGGCTTGTGTGGAGGGACATACTCTGGCAACCGAGTAATATGGTTCGAACCCTTGGCTTCAACCTCGTCTAGTTCGACTCGCACATCCTCATCGTCCATCGAGATGTCTTCAATGTATTCCTCCTCCAGCTCCAAACTTATGGCCTTTCCTTTCTCCTGTGTGATGGGTTTCTCCTTGGCGATGTGTGCACTAGTATGGCAGGCTGCTTACCCTTTTTATCCTTCATGGTCTCTTTGGTTGGGGTCGGCTTCAATCTCAGAGTTCTCAGAAATTTAGGGACTTTGGCTAGCACCTCGGTGACCTATGGAGCAGCTACTTCTGCCTCCATTTCAACTTCTGGCACCGATTCATCTACTTCGGTATCTCTAACTTCTGTGGGTGCCTACATGATTTTCTGTAAGAACTCTTGTGTCTCCTTTGGCAACGTCTCAAATACTTTACTAGCTATCAGAAGCTCGTAGTGCTCACGATTCATGTGAGCATGAGAGATCAACAACTCAATTCTCAAAATGCCAAGTGTTTTTCTCTGGATAGCCACTTGTAATTTATAGGGCATTTTGAATTCAAATCCAACTATTTCCCCCAAATTTAGTTCATTAATTCCGGATTGGCGGTAGATTTTTAAGGATCTAAGTCATAAATTTCATCTTAAATATCGGCTTCCCACTCTATTTGGCCACACTTCTGCTGTCAAATCATGAATAGTGACTTTAACGGTCACTTTCTGATTGGTCTGCGCGATTTTTTCCTAGGTAGCGCAGCTCCCGTTGCGTTGTCGCGAACCCTGTGACACTTCCTTGCTTCGCGCAATCCTCAAATCATGCAGCTCCGTAATCTGGGCAGTGTAGTTTATAGTCCCATGCCTCCTTTCAGCTACCTGGAGCACTAAGACTATGCTACCTTCCTCTAGTCATATAGTCGGAACACCGGTATATGGCTTCGACTGACTGCCATTCACCTTTCGTGGGAAGGGCTCTCCATTCAATTTGACCAGTTGTACCACTTCTTCGTCAGTAATTTCTGTAATGACATAGAGCCCTAACCAGTGCATTCTGGATTTCCCTGGAAATTTATCAAAATTACTGTCATATAACAAAACTAGGTCATTTACCTTAAAGGTGCGCAACTTACTGTGTCAATCATGCCGTGCTTTTTCACGTTGCTTTTGGACCTGTTGGTGAAATCCAGCTAGAAATCTCTCTTCCTCAAGCTCATCCAATTGTGTGAGCCTTTCCTCTAGGGCTCCATGATCCATCATGCCTGTGAGCACCGCTATGCGTAGACTAGGAAAAATATATTCCATATGCATTACCGCTTCAGCAACATAGACAAGCCTAAAGGGGGTTTGTCTAGTCAACTTCTTGCATGTTGTTCGATAAGCCTATAGTGTTGCAGTTATGCGTATTTCCCAATAACTTCACTGAGTATTGAAAACCTTGGTCAACACATTCTCCAACAATTTATTGAATGCTTCCATTGTCCCATTAGCCTGCGGGTGACAAGGCATGCTCTTCTGGTCATATACTTGAAATTCCTCTTTCAGTGTGCTGATCGTCTCATTCAGAAAGTGCATACCCCGATCACTCATCAAGATCTTTGGATAGCCAAATCGTGTCAGTACATACTCAAAGAGGAACTTTGCAATAGTCGTGCCCATGCAATCCTTCAGAGGCTATGCCTCCGCCTCAAATACTTCGTCGCGGTGACAATGTACTTTGCTCCCATTTTTCCTTGGGGCTGAATGGGTCCCACAAAATCTATCACCCATTTTTCAAAGGGTTGTAATGTCATTTGTGGATTCAGAGGCATATCATCCCTCCACGATGGCCTACCAGTCCTTTGACACACATCACACACCTTGCAATACGCTTTTGAGTCTTGATGGAGGGTTGGCCACCACAACCCTGTGTGTAGAATCTTCTTTATGGTCGCTCTTCCCACATAATGTCCTCCTCTGGTGCCCCCATGAGCATCTGCAAGGATGCTGCTTCTTTCAAAATTAGGTACATATGGCTGCAATATCTCATCATCCCATTTTGTACAAATGCCCAGTAATGACAGAGAAATCTACTGTGCGCACCACTAATTCCTTCTTATGTTGGATAGTGTATCCTTTTGGGGCAATTCCTATCATTAGGAAGTGTATTATATCCTCAAAATGACCATCCGCGACGCGCACTGCAAATAGCTGCACATTGGGCAATCCATCTTCCAAATTAGTGGGTTCTTCCCCTGTTTCGATGCATGATAGATGTATGTTCTCGCATTCAATTGTCCATGCTTCACAATAATTTCAAAATCATACTCCTAGAACAATAACAACCATCTGCAGATTCTTCCCCCCAACACAGGCTTATTAACCAAGTATTTTAGCGTGGAATGATCTGTATACATCTTAAAATGGCCTCCCAGCAAGTAGTGCCTAAACTTCTGGAGCGCATACACCATGGCTAACCCTTCGTGCTCGGTGGTGGAATAGTTCTTCTCCACCCTGAATAGTCTTTGGCTTGCAAACGCGATAGGATGGTCCAAGACTCCTCTGCCAGCTTGTGTCAGTACTGCTCCGAATGCTATACATGATGTGTTGACATGTACATGAAACTCCTTCTTCCAATCTGGGAATACTAGAATCGGTGCGGTGACCATATTTTCTTTCAATACATCCAAGCTCTTCTTAGAGTCCTCGTTCCAGCAGAATGTGACATCCTTTTTCAACAAATTTTTCATAGGCGTGGTGATCTGGGCATAGCCTTTGATGAACTTTCTGTAATATCTTGTATGTCATAGGGTAGTGCACAACTGTTTCACACTCCTCGGTGCTTCTAAGTTAAGTATCACCATGATCTTCATGGGATCTACCATTAGTCCCTATCTGCAAACCACATGACCCAACAGGGTCCCAAAAGGAATACAAAACAGACACTTCTTCAAATTGAGTGTGATTTGGTATCTTTGACAAGTATCTAGCATTAGGCGTAAATTGGCGACATGGCGTTTCACCAGCCCAAACACAGTCCAGTCATCAAAGTATACTTCCAGGAACTTATGACTAATTTCCTTGAACACAACAATGACTACACACGAGAAAATCGTAGGCTCATTCTTCAATCTAAACAGCATTACAGTGTACTAGAAACACCCCCACTCAGTTGCGAAGGTTATCTTGCTCCTATCCTTTGGCGTGATTTTTATCTGGCGGTACCCAGAGAACCCATCAGTGAAGGAATATGCTTCTTGGCCACCTACATTGTCCAACACTCCATCAATGAATGGAGTCGGGAAAGGATCATGTACGCAAGCATCATTCAACTTTATGAGATCCACACATATCCTTATTTCATCCTTCTACTTCTTCTCTTGTACCACCATTGGGCTTACCCAATCAGATTCTTCCATAGGTTCGATGATGCCTGCCATGAGCATCTTGTCCAGCTCTAAATGGACCTTCTCCCTATGCTTTAGATTGAGACGGTAAGGTCTTTTCTTAACCGACTTCACATCAGGCTTCAACGTGATCTTCATAACACCCAGGTCCCCGATTATCCCCTTCAGATCCGTAAACTTGGTAGGGAATAAATCCTGGTATTCGTGGAGCAATTCAACGACCTCACCCACTATCGTGTCATCCCAATAATCTCCAATATTCATGAATTTGGGTTCTGCCCCCGTACCAATGTTTACTTGTTTCATTTTCAGTGGCATGGTTATATCAGGATTCTCAATCTGTGGTCCTTCAACCTCGCGGTGACCTTTTGTTTCAGGTATGTTAATCTTTTGCGGATCCTCATTCTCTTCTTCAGTGGTTACATTATAGCATTCCAGTGCATGAATCAACAAAGTAGCCCACTCAGGCTGAATCAGGTCCAAAGGATCCCGTAGTATCCTAAAGATTCCTGCTTTCACCTCTTGTAGCACCTCATCAATACAGTCAAACCCATCTTCAAAACTGAATGTCATTATGAATCCTTCCCATAGAATATCCCATTCACATGTAACATGGCAAAGCTTTGTCTCTACATACCATTTCATCGGGACGACATCCAAGGTGTGACAGAACAAGTGCACCCATTTAGCTTGGGGCTTCACTCCATAAGCCTGAGCCCATTTGTCCAAATGCATGCGCAGATCATCTTTCCCATCATACTTGTCTGCCATTCACATATTTGGCTTCCCAAAGCATGTTGTCATCATCCTCCTACATTCACGTCAATCATCAAATCTTCCCTTATGTGTACCCCACCATCTTGCGGCTGTAGCGCGCAGTGCCCAGTCCAATGCTTGGAAGTGCTTCTTTTCTGGTACCTCCCTTTCAAATGCATCCAAAAAGATATCTACATCATTCAGGCAATCATAAGTAGGTAGATTTCTTACCTCTAACGACACATAGCATAGCGACCAGGTCATCATGTTACATCTCAACGTAGTCACTTCATGTAATTGATTTTTCCAGCGCTCTAATTCTTCATCGGATTTTGAGGTGCAGGAACTCTCACGATCCCATGTAATTCATCCATCCACTGTTGGATTCAACCAATCTTGGTCTCACGCTGTTATCTTATAGATACACTCCATATCGCCGTCACTCTCATAATCGCATACTGGTTCAGTAGTATGATCCTTCAGCACGATCTAGGGGTACCATTACGCGGAGTGATTTCTTCTAAAATATCATCTTTTTATTCTTTAGATTGATTACCCCATTCATATTAGTAGCCCAATGAATTCCTAGAAGCATAGGATAGGGGTTGCTATCATCCACAATTTTTGTTACTTCAAAGTTAGCTAGCGCGCTCACACCTTCAATATCCATAGTCACCCCTTGTAGCCACCCCATGGGGATGATCTTTTGCTGGTTCGCCATCCTTAGCTAAATCAAAGACCATTGTAGTGCGGGTCTCCCCATCCATTCCCAAGTCTGCTTTGGTAGGAAATTTTCATCTGATCCCAGGTCCAAGATAACTTGGTCCATTTCATACTCTCCTATCTGCGCGGTTAGCCTAATCTCCTGTCGTGTTCGTATTTTATGCTTGCCAATCTTTTGCACTACACATGGCTCACCCGTAGTGTTTCCAACACATCTATTTATGAGCTCCTGTAACCCCTTCATAGCCTTACTATCGCATAGTAACTTCATATAGGTCTCCAGGAAGGTTGTGAGCATAGAAGGGTCCATCTCCTGATCAGGCTTATCCTTGCTCCTTGAGGTGGAAGCCTCGACGAAGCTCTTCTTAGCTTCCATGAATGTTTCATGTGCATGCTCCAAATCAAACTCAGCCTCCTTCGCTGGAGCTTTGCGAACCCATGTACCATCTTCGGGATGTTTTTCCTTGTCATCTCCTATTGTGATTCCACTTCGGAGCACTATATTCACTTTTGGATCCTCTTCGCATGACTCAGACCTCATCATCTCTAGGTTCTGAGTCAACTAAGGTGGTAGCACCCCTTTGTCACGTATCCTTACTATCAATGTAGGATAGTCTTCTATTTCATGATCAAACAGAGTGCAATACTTGCACGACAAATGTGTTGGGTTATTGCAATAGTGGGAATAGTGTCTTGGTTCTCCGAAATTGTATTAGATTAAATGTCCCCGACTTTTGCCAGGTCCTCCTCCACCTCGGCCTCTTCTGCGCCCGTGAAGCCTAGCCACGCCATCATCATGATATGGTTAGGGGGCCACATTTCTACCTAAACCCTATAGGCAGGAGTTCTATCCATCATTAACTCATAGCTTCTACAGTTACACTCATTGTGCCCTATCGACCTACAAAAGTTGCAAAACAATTGTTGCGGTGTCTGTACGAACTTCTGTAGTAAGTGATAGTTATCTGTGGCATGTCTTCCTACTACTTGAGATATAGTGCACCATAATGCAGGCCCCGTACTCAGTCCTGCTTGAGCTTCTGGCCTCAAAGTCATCATTCCTCCTCCTGCAATATGGTTTGCAAAGACCGGGCAATGGTCTTTATCAAGCCCCCGACCCTTGCATTTTAGGCACCATACCTCTTTGCGTGCCTCTGGTTGAAATGTTCTGTCCTACTTAAAACTTTGCATCTCGAGGCAAAGATTTTTTTAGCTATGGGTAAATCTGCTGAACCCCCAGATTTGGATCTTGCATTGGTGTTTCATGTAGCCTCATGGAAATCTCCAAGGCCTCCACCTGAGTTTTTATCTTCTGTTGTGAAAGTGCGACCCTTAAGTGTGGCATGAGTGAAGCCACAAACCATTCTCGATTTTGTCTATCTATTGAGTTCATGTTAGCTTCACAAATCTTACACTTCAACCTGTAATCTAATTCCCAAGGTGTCTCGCCTAGCTGCATCGCAATCTTCTTGAATCCCACAATCGATCGTGCCTCAGATTTAGGCCCACTGAATTCTTTATTCAGTGCTATCTGGATGTCTGCCACTCCAACATTTGGGTTATTATTAGATTACTTGATATACTAAGTTAGCGCACGATCCTGCAGAGCACTAACCAATGTTGCCTTCTTCATGTGATCATCTGTAATGCCACGAGCTTCCCATACAACTTTCACAAGAAACTAGAATTGGTCTAGGTCCTAATTTCCCAAGCCTTTGAACAAAGGAAACTTTACTTAATTTTTCATACTCAACTGCGGTGGAGGTGGAGGCGGTATGAGCAAAGTCGCAGGCGATGGTGGTGAACTTGGAGGTGGTGTGGGGGGAGGTGGCAGTCACGGGAATCCTTGTCTTATTAACTGAATAACACTTCATGGAGAAGCCTGCGCTACTCCCTCTTCATCACTTCATGGAGGAAAAATCAATGGACTATATTCAAGACCCTTTTTTCCTTCATTCCTATAAGTTTTTATGCTTCACGTAGCTCCAAACATCGAGGTAGCTACATAACCCACTTTTCGCACAATAACATATTAATCCAGGTATAGCTAACTAAGGTATTTACTGTGAATTTAGTCACAAATCCTCCTATGACATGATCGAGCCAATGATCGACAGTGCAGGCGATCTTGTCCTCAGATGCTTCCAATTTCTGTACTAGCTCCAGGGTCCAAACAATAGGACCGTCAAGTTTCCACCTTCCTTGGCTATCTGATAGCTTCGCAATCCACTCATATAGCTCAACCAGAAAAGAGAAGAAAAAGATCTCGTGAATCTCTGTATACAGGTACCTGTCCAGCCATTGTTCCTTTGTCAATCACAGGTTTTTGTTCTCTTGTGCTGCGAATTTGTGGATCTTCCTATCCAACCAGTCTCCGATCTCTTTCTTAGTTGGATTCCATTGATATGACATCACACATCTCTTATGCGATTTCGGTCCCAGCAACAAAACCATTTGTTGGCTTGAGGGGGCCCGACCCAGGTTTAGCATTAATTAGCCAAACAAATCCCTACACTACTGGCCCTTTTAGCATAAGCCTGCAGAGCCCAGATCGAAGTCTCATCCTAAGTAGTATGGGGGGATGCTGGAACCAAGTTTCTGCACCTTGAGATGGTCATGATGTCGAATTATTCCTTCTATTCCTTCCTTCGCGCATGTTACTTAGCTCTAGGGCTTGCTATACTAGTCCTATGTTCCTCCCTTCAGTACCTCTGGGGAAAGGTACGATTGACCTTTGCGTAGCCTTAACTTATGGTTTAGGTACTTCCACGCTGCTAGGGCAGCGTACTATGTAGATTCTCAAATTAGTCTAAGGGTCTTACTTATCTTATTAAACAATCATAATTAGCACCGCGTAAATAGAAGTTCTTACTCACGTTCGCTTAACCAGGGTAATTACATACATTTGCGCATCATACAGGAATTATAACTGAAATTCATACATAACATGTCAAGATGCATTAATAGGAACAAAGACACAAAAATTGCAGAATATTTCTCTTTATTGATATCTTCCAAGTGATTACAGACTCTATCCACCCTGCGCACACAGTTGCAGGGGTCCGTGCACTTAGCTGCGGACTTCCACCATAGGCCTCTGCGCACTCAGCTACAAAGCCTCTACCTATGCTACGACGTGAAACTTAGACTTCTTATTTCAGAGCTATGACTCTCTAAGACTTATCTTCGCTACATTACTCTAAAACTACTTAGACCTTAGCTCCTTTTATATAATCCCATGGTCCGCGGACCATGGGTAGATCTACTATATCTGACGTTACTTTACAAGAATAAGGGTGGACAACCCTTTATGACTCATCACACCTTCGCGCTTCGCGACTACAAAATGCGGAGTCTTTAAAAGTTTATTACAAAATTTGACCAAAACATGGGCTTTTAGCCCCAAAAATGTCCTTGGGGGATCCGGTTCCGAACAAAATTCTTGAGTCCAAATGACATCACAGTGTATTGAAAACAACCCCATTCCATCGCGAAAGTCGTTTTGCTTCTATCCTCTGGTGTGATTTTGATATGATGATACCTATAAAACCTATCAGTAAATGAGTAAGCCTCCTTCCCTCCAACATTGTTCAGCACTTCATCTATAAATGGTGTTGAGAATGGATCATGGACACATACATTAGTAAGCTTCTACAGATCTACACAAATCCTTATCTTGCCCTTCTGCTTCTTTTCCTGAACCACAATCGGGCTTACCCAATCAGATTCTTCAATGGGTTCTATGATGTCTGCTTCTAGAATCTTATCTAACTCCTAATGAACCTTTTCCTTGTGTTTAGGATTAAGGAAATACAATATTTCCTTAATAGGCTTTGAGTATAGCTTTAGAGTAATCTTCATAATGCCCAAATCACCCATTATGCCCTTCAAATCCAAAAACTTGGTAGGAAATAGATCATGATATTCGCGGAGCAACTCAACAACTTTATCCACAGTAGCATCATCCTAATAATATCCAATCTTTGCAAACTTCAGTTCTGCTTCAGTACCAATGTTTACTTGTTTTGTCTCCAACGACGCGGCAATGTCCAGGTTTTCTATTTGTGGGCCCTCGACTTTGCGATGCCCTTTTGCCTCTGGAATATGGATATTTCTTGGATCACATTATAGAATTCTAGCACATGGTACAACTGGGTACTCCAGTCTGGTTGGACCCACTCCATAGGTTCTTGCGACATTTTGAAGATAATTGACTTAATATCCTATAGGGCTTCATCAATATTGGTGAAGCTGTATTCAAAACTGAAGGTCAACAAGAAGCCTTCCCTCAAAATATCCCACTTTGTGGTGCCATGGCAATTACTAGTTCATGGGAATTATGTCCAAAGTATGGCAGAATAAGTGTACCCACTCCGGCTGCGGTTCTATCCCCCATTGTTTAGTACATTTTTCTAAGTTATCACATGAATCATCCTTCCTACTATATTTCTCAGTTAATCTATTGTTAGGGTGCCCAAACAGTAACCTCATCATTCTTCTATAATCCCGCCATCCATCAAAGCTATCCTTGTGCATACCCCACAATTGTGCGGGCATAGCACAAAGTGCCAAATCTAATGCTTGGAAGTGGTGATCCTCAGGGAATTCACACTCAAATGTATCTAAAAACTTATCCACATGAGTTAAACCATCATAATAAGGTAAATTCCTTACCTCTGACAAAACACAATGCAACGATTTCGTCATCATATCGCAGCGCAGTGTAGATACTTCATGCAGACGATTTTGCCAATGCTCCAGCTCTTCATCTAAATCAGAGGTGCAGGAACTCTCCTAGTCCCATGCAATCCATCCATCTACCATCGGGTTGATCCAATCCTGATCTCGTGCCATTATTTTATAGATCTGATCTAATTCATCATCACTCTCTTCATAATCATGGACTGGTTCAGTATATTGTGCTCCTTCTTCAAGGTCCAACGATACTACAATGCGAAGCAATTTCTTTTCAAATGACATTGTCTGCTTCTTCAAATTGATGACTCCATTCATGTCAATGGCCTAGTAAATTCCTAGGAGTGCGGGTATGGATTACTGTCGTCAACGATCTCTATCATCTCAAAGTTAGCCATCACACTTGGTCCTTCGATATCAATAGTTACTCCATATAATCATCCCATAAGGATGATATTCTGTTGGTTCACCATTATGGGCTAAATCAGAGACCACTACAGCGTAGGTCTCCCCATTCTTTTCCATATTTGTTTAGGTAAAACGTTCGCATTCAACCCCAGATCCAAAATGACCTGGTCCATCTCATAATCTCTTATCTGCGCGGTGAGCCTCATCTCTCGCCCTATTCTCACCTTATGTTTGCCAATTTTTCTGACCACCCAATGTCCATATGGGGCCTTCTCTTTGCTCGCAGATTTGTTTACTAACTCCTGCAGGCCTTCCACAGCTTTGCTATCGCGCCACAGTTTTATGCAGGTTTCCAAAAACGTAGTAAGAACAAATGGATCAACCTCTACAGGTGCGTTGGTGTCTTACATCTTGTCCTACCTTCCTGAGGTGGATGCCTCAGCGAAGATTTTTTTGGCCTCCATAATTGTTTCGTTTCGCGCGATTCAGATCAAAACCCACTTCCTTTTTTGGGGCCTTGCGAACCCATCCATCCTCTTCAGGTTGTTTACCTTTATCATTGCCAATAATTATTCCTCTTCTTAGCACTATATTCATGCTTTGATCTTCTTCATGGGGCTCAACTCTCATCATTTGTAAGTTTTGCGTAAGTTGCAGAGCCTGCACCTTTTTCTCCTGCATCTTAGCTATCAACACCGAGAATTCTTCTATAGTGTGGTCAAACTGGTTGCAATATTGACATGATGGGTGTGTCTGATTCTGGCACTCCCACGTGTAGTTCCCTGGTGTTCCGCAGTTGTAAAAAATAACTTGTCCCAGGACCTCCTCCCCCTTGGTTTCATCCTCTACTGTGATATCCTCCTCGTGCTCCTTTGGTGCCCTGCTTTAGAGGCTGAGTTTCTGCTTGCATTTGGTATGTAGGTGTTCTTTTCGTCATCAGTTCATAGCTTCGACAATGGCACTCATCATGGACGACAAACTTGCAGAAGGTACAAAACAATCCCTAGGGTATCTGGATGAACTTTTAAAGTAAATGACAATAATCTGTCGCATGTTGTCCAGTAAACTTACAAATAGTGCAACATATCACAATCCCCATGCTTGGTCCTACTGGATCTTCTAGCCTCAAGGGAATTGGTCCCCCTCCTGTAATACAATTCATGAATATCGAACATTAGTCTTTACCATGCCCCTAGCTCTTACACTTCAGACACCAGACTTCTAGGTGCACCTCTAATTTAGTCTCCTTGTCTTTCTTTAAGCTCTCCAATTCCAAGCAGAGGCTCTATAGCTAAGAGTGAATCTGCTATACCCCCAAGTTTGTGTCCTAATTGGGTGTTGCATGCAACCTCATCATGATTTCCAAGGCTTCTTCTTGAGTTCCTATCTTCTGTTGCGACAAAGAAATCCTCAGGTGGGGTAGAAGCGAAGCTATAAACCACTCGCGATGCTAACCATCTATGAGCTGCATGTTAGCTTCTCGAATCACACATTCCAACCTTTAATATAATTCCTAAGGTGTCTCATCAACCCTCATCATGATTTTCGTAAATCCAACTACTGACTGCAATTCAGACTTAGTCTTACTAAACTCCTTGTTTAAAGCAACCTTGGTATCTGCTAGAGATGCTAGAAGATTATCATAACAATACTTAATATACCATGTCAGTGCGTGATCTCACAGAGTAGTAACCAATTGTGCCTTGCTTATATTGTCATCAGTAATCTGCTTCACTATCCACACAACTTTCACAACAAACCAGAACTGCTCCATATCTTCGCTCCCTGTGCTCTTGAAAATTGGTAGCTTCATTGTGTTTGACATGTTGAATGGTGGTGGTGGTGGTGGAGGTGTGGGTGAAGGTGTATGTGGAGGAGGTGGAGGTGGAGGTGGAGTGGATGGCTGATGTGTTCACGGAAAACCCTTTTTTATTAGCTGAACAATGCTTCATGGTGGAGTTCATTCCACCCTTATATTGTCACTCAAAGGAGGTCCAACCAATGGACTATACTCGGTCCTGATCCTTCACAATTTCTAAAGAGTTTTCAACTTCGCGTAGCTCCAAACATCAAGGCAATGCCATAAGCCATTTTTCACACAACAACATTTTAATCCAAGTATTCAAAGATCTTAAATACTTACCTCATGGTCCTTTGAAAAATCTCCGCTTCACTTCGTTGTAGTTGACTGAGGTATCAACTGCAAATTCTGTAACAAATCCTCCAAGAATTTGATCGAGACAATGATCAACAACCCGTGCGATCTAATTTTTGGAGGCTTCTAATCGTCACACTAATTTAGGAGTCCATAGTATAGGATTATCAAGCTTCCACCTTCCTTGGCTAACTGTCAATTCGGTTAACCACTCATACAGTTCAATGGGAAAAGTGCAGAAGAAGATCTCATGTATATCTATGTACAAGTACCTGTTCAACCATTGTTCCTTCAACAGGTGCAAATTCCTATTTTCTTGCTCCACAAACTTGTGAATCTTCTGATTCAACTATTTTTCAATTTCTTTCTTGGTTGGATTCTAGTGATGTGACATCACACATCTCTTTCAAGCAGATCCTGGTCCCAACAATGGAGCCATTTGTTGGCTTAGGGGGTCCTGACCCAAGTTCAGAGTTAGTTTTGCTAACCAACAAATCCCTACACTACTGGCCCTTTTGGCAACAACCCGCATAGTGCAGGCTGCAGTCTCACTCGAAGTAGTATGGTGGGATTCAAGAACCAAGTTTCTGCATCCAGAGATGAGTATGATGTATTTTAGTGCCTCAGATCTGCCTTCGTGTAGATCGATAAGCCCTTAGGGCTTGGTACTACAACTCTACTGAAACAACCTTCAGACCTTTGCGAAGGTCTGCAATTAGCCTTTGCAGACCCTTAACAATTGATTTATCCACTTACATGTATCAAGGAACAATTCTAAATTAGTGCTCGTGCAGATGTACTTAAGTTATTTAGTAAACATAACAAAATTCATCACAGTCTTCGCAAAAGTACTTAACATGCATTGCTTACATTTATTAGGACTTATTCAAGAGAATCGTGCATCATTAGATCAATAATTCCTAAACACATTATTCATCCACAACACATATCGTAAATAGAAATAAATAGAGATAAACTAATATACACAAGATTTCTTTGGTAACTTTCTTTATTTATCTTCAATTTAGTTTTAAAGACTCAAAACTACCATGCGCACTCAGCTGCAGGGGCCTACGCACTCAACTGTGAACTCTACCTAGGCCTCTATGCATTCAGCTGCAGAGCCTTTCTCTCCTATCTGACCTACTTCTCTGCACTATCAATTCTCTTCTTTTGACCCATTATATCTTAGATTATGCCTTAGACTCTCCAAGACACACCTATTTATAGCCTTTTACATACAATCCCATGGTCCGCGAACCATGGATGGGTCTCAAAACTGACTCAAAGCTTACATAAAAAAGGGGCTAAAACCCCTTTGACTTCTAATCATCTACACACTCCACATCCACAAATCGTAGAGACTTTACATTAGTTACAGAAAATACATCAAAACTTGGGTTATTTTAACCCCAAAACTGACCCATGGGACCCCATCCCAACACTCTAACAAGAGAATAAATTATTCAAATTCTATAGTAGAATTCAAAGATTAAGATGGTGGAAAAAGGATATCATACTCCCCTTCGACCAAATTCAATTTAATTTCTTTTTCTTTCTTTCAAAAAAGAAGAAAAAATAATGAAAAAATAAAGTATATTTATGAAAACTAGGATATTGGCATAATGATACAGAGAATCCTAATTGAAAACCCATATTTTGGCAATCAATATTCTTCCCCATCTTTCTTCAAAATTTGCCAAATTTGAATTTCTAACATGAAGATATTATTTTTCTTTGAAGAAGATTAGAAGAGTTACTAGAAACAACACCAATAGATTATCTTGCAGATATCAATATCCAATTTTCAATATAAGTTCGATATCTTTAGCCCAATAAATTTCTATAGCCAGAAGAATTTCGGTAGTAATCTTGTTTGATCAAAGATTCAAGTAGTAGACACAATCCAACTTCAACATAACCAATACTTTGAAGGAGAAGAAATTTTCAAACTTCCTGAGAGGTAACAAAGGTAACATAATTTAGTTTGTTTTTATTAAAGAAAAATTATAAACTTGGAATTTTTGGACATGCATATTTTAACCCAATATCAAAAGCAAGCAAAAATAAATAAATCCTCCTAGATAATAAATGATGGAAAATGTTCTCTTCCCTAACAATAGAATCATTTTATAACCAAATCCATCTATTAATCCATTAAAAAAAATCCCAATAGATTAATCATGAAATCATTATTGATTTTATTGATGGATCATATAATGGTTAAGGGGGTTGGATAGATCAATCACAATTTTACTAGCTCTAATACACCTCATAATTTTCCACCTTTCTAAATTTCATTCCACTACTGAAGTTAGAATTCTTATCATCCTCCATCATAACCATTTCACCATCTGTGATCCAGGGATAAGAAAACATGCTAAAAAATGAAAGTGCTTAAAATCTTCTAAAACTAATTCCAAATCATACATCTCGCTGTTCTAATTCCATTGACACTTGAAACGCCTCAATCCAACACTATATCAGGAAGTTATCACATTTTGAAGTTTTTGGAAAAAAACTAAAAATTCAAAGTGTGTGGTTGACTGTGTAGGGTATGAATTCCACGTGGCAGTCTGTACGATGATGTAATGCTGACATCATTAATTGACTAGGTTGTACATATCACAAGTAGACCAATGGTGTGATGACGCATGGCACACAATGAATGGTTGTATGGTTGATGTGGTGGACCAATCGTAGGTCACCATGTGGGACAATCAGAGGGAGCCACATGGCTCAATGAGGGGCTGCCACATGGCCTCAGGAATGGATCCAAATTTTTTGTGTGTTGACTAACAAAATATGCAGGGTTCGGCCCCATGACCTCCCAAAAGTGAAAAAAATGCCTCACCAATTAGGCTACAGGTGGTTCTTGTTAACTATGGTGAATGACTTACATTTATTATGTTATATCCCAATGGTTAGGGGGAAGGGAAGGTCGACTGATGTGCTCGATCTCAAGCCACATATTATTCCGCGAAACTAGGGCATCGGATATTCGCCTATGGCTTGCGACCCTTGGTTCTATGCAGCCCATAGGACTAGGAGCGTGGCAATCGGAGGGGGGGCTTCAGTCCACGTTTATTTTTTTTTTAATTTTTATATTAAATAGAAAATGTAACCTTTGTCGAAAATTGGGGCTCAAACCTGGGACCTCTGGGTTTCTAGCTGAGTGCCAAACCCATACACCAAAATACTATTTTTTTGCCATGTTTTGCAGAGAAAATAAGTTTATAGAGCTATTTGCAGGTAGTTTGAAGAAGGAGGCATCTCTTGGACATTTTTCAACCATTTTTAGCACAAGAGCCTAGACAGGGGTTTTTGGGCATTTTGGACGAAATGGTAGTGCTATTTTTTAAAATTGACGCATATATGTTGATGTAATTATGAATTTTAGCATATAATAAAAAATCCCACCCTTGGATGGTGGACCTAGAGACATAGCCCAGGAGGGTTGAAATCCATCATCAATTTGTTGTGTTTTGATGCTACTTGTTCTCCATTTTATCTATTAAAAGTTTTGTAAAATTTACTTTAGTTTTTGTGCTTTTATAATCACTATCCATTTCCTAAAAGACATAAATTAGCTTTCAAATTGTTTCATGAAACCCTCTTTTTTAAATTTTGGATTAGTTTGGTATTAGAGAATGGTTTTTGTGAAGGTTAAAAAAAATTTGGAAGGTTTTTGAATTCTTACAAGGTCTAAATTGAGAATAGGATAAGGAGCACTTGAAGAAATTAACCCTAAAATTGGCTCAAGGAGGCCACAAAGTCCCCAAGTCATGGCACATGAGGAAGGATAAAGACAAGCGTTGATGTATGAGGATAAGAGAGCTTTTAGAAAGGATTTCTTTGATATGACTGTGATGGTGAAAGTGTTGTAAAATGAGAGAAGAACAAGGTTGCAAGGAGAAAGTTACAATCAACCAAAATGTTATGGTGTTAATGGGAGCAAGCCTCCACCACCACCACCTCCTCCTCTTTCACCTCCATCTACACCTCCATCATCACCTCCTTCTTCACCTCCTTCATCCTATAGATCTACTCCTTCTACATCTCCAAGAGGATATACTCTGATTAAGATTGATGTCAAGTTTGAATTGTTGATGTACAATGGGGAAGTAAATGTTGAAAAGTTGGATAATTGTGTTCATTAAATTGAAATCTATTGCAGGATTCAAAATATTGATGATGATGTCACAAAGATCCAGCTTTCTTCTATTCGTGTGGAAGGTGCAACCCTTATTAGGTGGGAGGAAAAAACTAAAGAAAATTTGAATAAAAGTGGTAAAATTATCTCTTTTTGGAATGATTTTATAGCTGCAGTAAGAAGGAAATTGTATCCATTAGCTTACATGCAAAAAGTAATTCTGGATTGTAAAAGTTTTAGACAAGCTAAAGGTTAGAGTGTCCAAAGTTACACACAATAATTTAGAAGAAGAGATTTGATATTGGTTGTTGATTTGACCTGACAAGATACTCTCCTTAAGTATATAGGTTAATTAGATAGTTATTTAAGATATACTATACTTATGTTTAATCCCACCAATCTAGATGAAGTAGATGTTCAGGAAACACATTTAGATTCAAGAGGAAAGAATGTTCCTTAAGAGTCCAGCAAGAAACCTTTTAGATATGGAGACAAAGGAAAGGGGAAATTTAAAGGCAAAGGAAAGAAGTATGAAACTGTTAAGAAAGAGGGAGAGAAACATACTTGTAAACATTGTTCAACAGATGGCCATGATCAAGACCACTATTGGAAATTACATCCATAATTGAGACCAAAGAAGTTCAATAAGAAGAGGAAACAAAATATTGATGCTAAAACTCAATAAGATCTAGGATATGATTTAGGTGATGAAACCAAAATCACAACCATGGGAATGAGAGGTATAGATTATAATCCAAACACTAAGTCATTCTAGTGAGCCTATTTAATCTCAAAATAATAAAGAAAGAAGTGAGCTATTCCATATTAGGGTCATTACAAAACATACAAAGCTTGATACATTATTTGAGAGTGGATCTCAAGTCAATATTATCTCTAAAGAAATTGTCAAGAAACTTAATTTAGAGACTACACCTCATGCAAAACCTTACCCTTTGGGTTGCATATGTGATGATGCGAAATTTCAAGTGACAAGAAAATGTAAACTCAAATTTTCCATCATTGCCAATTTTATAGATGAGGTAGAGCTTGATGTTGTACCACTTGATATTTTTGGGATTTTCTTAGGAATTTCATATTTATATGACCGAAAAGCCATATTCTATACTCATGAGAACAAATATCATCTTTTCAAAGATGGAGTTGATTATATTGTTAGAGCACATCACAAGAAGATGAACTTATCTCTTGCTAGTGTTGGTCAAATGAAAAGGCTTGTGAATGCTAGTAATAAGTTTGTGTTGTTGATGATTAAAGCTAAAGGAACTGTTGAATCTAAAGCTTTTTCAGGATGTGATACTAAACTCAAGCATGAACTGGTTGAAGTTGTTAACAGTTATGACAAGATGTTTTAGGAACTTGAAGGGTTACCTCCAAAAAGAGGAATCTAACATGAGATTCAATTACAGCAGGATGCACCACTTACGAATATTGTCATGTATAGAATGTCAATTTTGGAGAATGCAAAGAGTAAGAAGAAAATTCAAGAGTTTCTTGAGAAAGGAGTCACTAGACCTAGTACATCTCCTTGTGGGTCTCCTATTTTTTGGTTCCAAATAAAGATGGTACGTGGCATATGTGTGTAGATTTTCGAGCCTTGAACAAGATCACATTAAAGAATCGCCACCCTCTTCCTCACATTGATGATTTGATAGATCAATTAAAGGATGTTGTCTATTTTACTAATTTATATTTGAGAAGCAGTTATCATCAGATAAGGATTGCTAAAGATGAAATTTGGAAAACTTATTTCAAGATAAAACAAGGTCCGTTTAAATGGTTATTTATGTTGTTTGGCATTTGTAATGAACCTGCCACATTCATGGGAGTTATGAATGATGTATTGCAACCATTCCTTAATGATTTTTTCGTAGTCTACTTAGATGATATTCTGAATTTCAGTAAGACTCATGAAGAGCATGTCAAGCATGCAAACAAAGTTCTAGATGTCCTAAAAAAGGAAAAGTTGTATTTGAAGATGTCTAAATGTGAATTTGGGAAAACCTCTTTGGTTTATTTGGATCATATTGTAGAAGGTGGAGAATTGAAGATTGATCCCTCCAAAGTTTATGTTACTATACATTGGCCTAAACCCAACAACGTAACAAAAGTTAGGAGTTTTTTGGGAGAAACCCAATATTGGAGAAAATTTATCCTAACTTCTCATTCATTGCAAAACCATTACATGCTTTGACAAGTGTGAAGCAAGTGTTTCAGTTGGAGGCAAGAAGCATAAATCTTTTTATACTTTGAAAGAGAAAATTAGTAAAACACTAGTTCTAGCACTTCTAGATCTTAAGCAACCATTTTAAATTCAAACTGATGCAAGCGAATATGCTATGAGAGAAGTTTTGATGCAACATGGTAAACCAATATGTTATCATTCTGAAACCTTTTCCAATGCAGTAATTAATTATCCAACTTATGATAAAGAGTTGTATTCTTTGGTACAAAGTGTGAAGAAATGGAAGCATTATTTGATGGGTAAAGAAAAGATTATTCATACTAACCATCAACCTTTGCAATATTTACAATCGCAAAGCAGGCTACAAAAAGCTAGACATTTCAGATGGATGTGATTCCTACAACTATTTCATTTGGTAATCAGTTATAAGAAAGGTATATACAACAAAGTTTTAGATATGTTACCAAGGCCTATTATTAATGCATATGATATTCTCAAGCATAAATCAATAATGCATGAAAGTTATATTGAACAATATGCTCAAGATGAAGATTTTAAAGATGTTTATGCAACTTTGAGTCAAGGCAATCGTGTTTAAGAGTTGGATTATCATGTCCATAAGAAGTTGTTATATCATCTTGGAAAGTTATGTGTTCCATAGGGTGAAAGAATCAATGTCACAAGGAAGCCCATACTTCTCTTATTGCTAGTCACTTTGGTGTAGGAAGAACAATACAGAGGTATTGTTATTGGCCTCGCATGAATGAAATTATATCAATATATGTAAAATAATGTTTTATGTGTGCTACCAGAAAGCCTAGAAATAGGAAATTGGGTTTGTACACTCCACTTCCTATCCATTCTTGTATTTGGGAAAGTATTTTTGTGGATTTTTTTGGGGAATACCAATGTCTAGGAAGGGTCATGATTATTTATATGTTGTAGTGGATTGTTTCAGAAAAATGTGTGTGTTGATGCCATGTAAGAAACATGTTACAGATGAACAAACCACAAAGATGTTCTTCCAAAATGTATGGGATCATTTTGGGTTACCTACTTCAATTATTTTGATCGAGATTCTTGATTTATTGAGAAGTTTTGGTCAATTTTATGGGAAATCATGGACACAAAGTTGAATAAGAGCACATTATTTCATCCAAAAACCAATGGCCAGATAGAAGTAGTGAAAAAACAATAGTGCATCTCCTTCAAGGATATTGTGGTAAGCATCCTAAAATTTGGGATGAACATTTTCATTACATCAAACATGCCTACGATCTTTTGAAACATTCATCCACAAAAGTATATCCATTTGAGTTTGGGTTATTTGCCAAAGTGTCCTTTGGATTTAATCTTTGGTAAAGATATTGTAGTAGATGGACAGAATGATGTGTACAAATCCAAGCATTTCATTGAACAAATCTAATTATTGCATCGAAGAGTACAAGAAAAACTGGAGAAAATCCAAGATAAGTACAAAGAAGGACACGATAAGCATTGGGTTGATCATGATTTCGAAATGGGAGATAAAGTTTGGTTATACATCAGGAAGGAAATATTACAAGGTGAAGGTAAAAATCTGAAGCCAATAAGATATGGTCCTTTCAAAATAGTGGAGAAAATTGGTAACAACACTTTCCAATTAGGTTTTCCAACTTACATGAAAATTTATTTTGTTGTGAACGTCGAAAATTTCAGATTATATGAGCCTCTTATGATTTTTTATTAAGAAGAGAATGTTTATATTTCATCTATAGAATATTTTTCTCTTGAATATTTAAATGAGTTTTCAGAAGACTCAATTCTTGACAGCAGAATAAGAACTTCACGTAGAGGCAATGTGGGGTATCTGTAGTGTTGTTTTAATCAATCCTAATTGACTGAGACTGTAACATTTAATTGTCAACCTAGGGTAGGTCTTGCTGTTTCAATGGATTTCGCACTGTCTGTGCTGATACACTATAGCCAAGAATGAGAAAATGGAGAAAACAATAAAAGACATCGTTAAACCAAATTTCTGAATCAAACCATTCACGTAGAAATAAAAACACTCCACATAATTGATTCACACTTCGCAACTATCAAAGTAAGGGTGCACCACGCAGTGACTAATATCTACTCTAGCTAGTCACTACCACTTTGTTGCTTAGCTCAATGTAACAACATAATATAAACTGGAACAATAGTGAATGTAATTGACGATTTGTACAGCAACAGTAAGAAACCTTAAATAAATTTAGCAAAACTAAAATATACACTACCTCTATCACTACAGTCCCTACCAAAGAGGAGGGCCCTTCCTCCTTAGCAGGGTGTAGGAACAACACAAAAGTAGTTAACGAATCAGCTAAAGAGCAGTGACAACATCACCGTGCTAATTTATATTAAAAATAATTTAGAGTTACAAAAGCAAAGTAACAATACTCTTCTATATTTCATGTCATTGTACATGGAAAATCAAGTTACTTTATAGTTATTACATACCCAAAATTAGAAACAATCAGCCATGGGAATCTCACGATTCTCATGCTGATAAAAAATAAAAGTAGTCGCAACCTATTTCTAATTACAAATATACATTAGTTAGGATTGCAACCGCTTGGGTATGTTGCTTTCAAAATAAACAATTCCTAATGCCAACAACTATTATGTGGAATGGTATCCACATTTTCCAACTCTAGTGCAAGAACATCTTACGAGTGAGTAACGATTTGGGACGTTACGACAATCATTGGCGACAACACCCTTGGTGTAATAGCAGACCCTTGTATCAGCACGTAGTGTAAAAACTTCCTGTAACATCATTCAATGTGTAATAGTGACCTGTGACAACATCCAATGTGTAACAACATACAGGGTGTAACGAAAAACTGTTCTATCCTTCTCTGTGGTTAATCAACGCTGCCTGTCTACTCCATAACCTTGTTCTCGCGAGAAACACCTGAAAAGGAGAAGATATTTCCAAAATAATTCTTCAATGCTCCCTCAATTAGCCACAAAAAGGAATAAAGTATTGCATTATTCAGTAAAATACGACAAAATAACATGACAGTAGAATAGGTTGTAAAAGTAAGAAAATAGGGGAATTAATCATGTAAAGTTCATAGGCCTAGAGGATAAATGGATAAAAAATGGGGAAAGAAAGTGCATAAAATAGGTAAAAATCCACACCTAACATCTCCCCCCAACTGAACCAACTGCATGTCCCCATGCAGAATCTCAGCTTCTCCTGCTATACCCCTGATGCAAGTCTGTAAAATTGTAAGCACCAGTAGTGTCTTCACCCGGAACTCTGTACCCTTGAATTGCCATCAACTAACGTGGATAGGATTATTATTCATAATCACATAGGTGGTAGTTCGGCTGATACGCTTCTACTGGAAACCAAATCAAAGGAAATTTAAATCTGAGCCCAATCCAGAATGCCCCCAATGTCTGCACAATACGAGCATACTCTGGTACCTGTGTAACAACAGCCACAAAATTTCTGTACTCAAAAGAGTCCCCTTCTTGTAACTTAGAACTATAGGCCTCGGTGCGTTTAAGACATCCTTCTAGTGCTTGACTTTTCATATGTGAATACAGGTTGAGGAAAATCCTCACAATCCTTTTCCTATAGATGGCTGATTGTTCCCTGATCTTTGGAGTGCTCAGGAATATCTTGAACTCATACCTGAGTTCATAAGCCATCCCTGGTTCAGCTCTGACCCATAATGTTGTCCTTTCTTCGCTAGCCTCTATTGATTTCATGGCCAGATGCCACTCAATCTGGTTCCTCATAAACGAAAGGAAGGCTCACAACTGCAAATATCGTATATAGGAGAAGAAACTTGCTACCATTTTCATGTTGACATACTCACACATGATATTATGCAAAAATTTCTCGCAAAGCAAGCTATGTTCGTCAAAATCGCAAGAGCGAAAAATCTCAAGAAACATCTGGGTTGAAGAACCCAAATAAGACCTATTCTCAAAAATGGCTTTTAATTGAAATAAAAATATCGTTCCTAAAGGAACACTGGATACGACAGGGATGACTGCCTACATGCTAGCAAGTTTAGGGCAAGGTCATGGAGCTTGGTCTTGTCATTCATTAGGTCTGAGACATGTCGATGTAGCTGATACAACTGTTCATCCTTCTTCTTCATAGCTTCCTTTTGCCTTCATGCTTCCCATTCTCTCTCCCGTTCTTCCTTTAGCCATTTCTCCCTAAGGGAATCCATCATCCTTTTGTGTGCCTTGAACGAGATCACCCCCTCTTATAGAGAGTGCCTGCTGCTTCCATTTCTATAGCTCTGGTAATAACAACATCTTTTCAGAACACAATCCTTCATCAGGACCCAGTGTTATCCCACATGCACTATCAATTGAGGGTGTAACAACCTCCCGAGGGTGAAACTACTCCACTTCGATTGCTGGTTCTTGTTTAACAACAATTTCGATAATGGATTTTGTTACAGTTTCCTTATCTCCCTGATTAGCTTCCATTCCCCCTACTGGTTCTTGTGTAACAATAGTGTCATCCATAGACTTTTGTATATCGTTTTTCCCCAGGTATGCTTCTGTCTCCACTACTGGTTCTTGTGTAACAAAAGTGTCAACCACAAGCTTGTTGATGCTAACTTATCCTTCCTTTCCTTGGCTAACTTCCGTCTCCACTGCTTGTTCTTATGTAACAGTAGTGTCAGCCAAGGGCTCCTATGTATCCACTACTAGATCACATTTTGTGGACTGTGCCATCTTAGTGGCTAGTTCTTATGTAACATCAATGTCCTCAATGGGTTCTTGTGTGTCATCTTCCCATATTTCAGTTTGTGTTTCCCTCGAGGTGGTATCTGCTACACAGACTTTAAACCCTGCTACCACTAGCTTCTTAGCACAGGTCGTGCACACAATGCCTGGGACATATCCCCTTTTGGACCTATCCATGACCTCAACCAAAGTTTCTAACCTTGGGGCTCTTGCCTCTGCCTTTCCCTCTTCTAGTTTTTCCTTTAGATCCCTATTTTATTTTTCTAAATTTTTAATTCTTAACAGCAAGGATTGAGTTTCACTCTTACCAGGTGAAGAATGTTCCTCTAGCTGAGCCTATTCCTTGTCCTTCTACTCTACTTCCTCTTTGTTATTCTTTGACATGGATGGGGACTCTGGGTTCCCGCTAACCCTTATCCTCTACTTTGGCCACATATCACCAATTGGTTTGTCGACTGGCCTCTTACCAACCCTTATTGTCGAAGGTTGGGGCTGCTCCTTTGTCACCGCTGGAGCTTCCACAGACATCCTGGCTTGCCTCCTGTGGGTGGTCCTGGCCTTCTTCCTCATGAATTCTTCCCAATTCTTGCCCCTGGCAGCTTAAGGCATCCAATACAATGAGGTTGATGAGTCCATGGTTAGTGACGCATGTTTCTGGATGCGCAATTGTTTTCATGGCTACAACCATATGCCTAATGTTTCCCAGCAAGAAGTAGGGAAGATTGATCAATTACTAATGCCGAAGGTGATTTAGCAATGGAAAGTGGTAATTGAACACAGTTGTTTCCATTCCCCCACAAGTAACATACTTGATGAGGTAGAGGGAAAAATCAACCCATGGCTGGGGAAGTGACAACCTATTGATCCCCCTCCCTTTCTTTACCAACAACTCCTCCTCTTGGAGAAAATCCCCCTTCAGGGAGGGGTCATTAACCTTCCTATTAAACCACCTCTTTCCTTCCACTAGTAATCCTGTCACTCAAGCAATCACCTCTTCTGTAACCTCCAGCTTCAACCCTCTAACCTCCATCTAGTTTCTCACCAAATTCTTTACAAATTCCATGGCAACACCGTCGTATGATCCCTCCAACCTCTAGAAGAACTCAAACCAACTTGCGTCCTTGAAATTATGGCATGCTTTAGGGCAATTCTCCAAGGCTTCTATGGACTCTGGCTCATGCCGAATTGCTTCTCCACCCATTGCTATGCAAATTCAGTGTTGTTTCTCTTCCTTCTCCTTTTCTTTAGAAGTTTTGGGGCAGTCATCACAACACTTAGCTATTTTAGCCTGCACTGTTCCTTTCCCACCTCTTTGAGCACTTTGAATGGGGATGCAATTCTCCAGTAGGGGTAAATGGTATGGTGGTGTAGGTGAGGATTTCAAATTAGGATTTTGCAATCATGGTTCGTACTGCACAGTAATATTTCCTTATTAATGTTGAGTTATGAGAGGTCTCTTCAAAGTTACACTTCCCCTTTTTAGTTTGATTGGGAATTAAGTAACAATAAATACCAGGTCACCATGCCTTAATTGCAAGTTTTTTTGAATAATCACAAGCCATGCAACGGTCATGTCGTAATATGATTCACTCTCCCCCGGCTTAAATGTGACAGCCATCCCTGGCTGTCAAAAGTCATGTTTAGTTGCCATAATTACCAAATAAAGTGAATAACAATATTACCTTTGTATGACGTACCTAGGTGACATGGGGAGAAGTCACGAGTCCTGTGATGTGTTAACCTAGATCCGGTGGCAAGACATGTGAACTTAACTTCGATGAAAAGAATCATGATGATGCCTACTGTTTATTACAATAAAATATATTACTTATTTCTAAAATTCGTCAGCTGTTACAGGTGTAACAACCAAGACTACTAGTATATATTATTTTAATCTTTACAAAAATAGAGAATAAAAAATCATGTCACAACACTAAGGTATGCTTTGAAATAACAGATGTTGTTATAGAGTGTGTAATAGTTGCCACAAGGTGGTTTTTAACTGCTACAAAAATTGTCTTTCTGTGCTCGAGAAAGGTTTTCATAGCCATATTATTATTTTTTTGAAGATTTTGAAGGTGTAACAGCTGCCAACCGTAGTTGATTTTCAACTATTACATTTATTGGAAAAATTAGAATTTTTTCAGCACACGGGGGCTTTCCCTTGTTCCTATAATCTGAAGATCTGAATTTGTGACAATGTTGACAAATGAATCCCTTGAATCAGGTTTGTGATATAACCACAGACGGTGCCCAATTTGCAAGCAATGGTGTCCTTGCACTATCAATGGTCACCAAATTTACAGTTCCATTGTCAAAGACTACATCTACCTCATAGAGACCTAGCCATCTAGTGCAAATCTTACCCTTGAAGTCTTTAAATATTGAGTCATATAAGAGAGCCTAATATCCTTTTTGGAACTTCTTCTTGATGAATCTATCATGCCACTTAACTCCCCGTTGTTAGATAATCTCTATTTGCTGGATAGCAGCTAACCGTTTCTCCTCCAATTCATTGAGTTGATTCAATCTCTACTTTTGTGCTATAGCCAGATCCAAATTGACCTGCAATGTTGTTCTTAGTGTCTTGATTTCGAACTCAATCAGGAGTAAGGGGTTTTTACCATACACAAGTTCATATGGTGATAATCCAGTGGTATTCTTCCATGTAGTCCTGTATGCCCACAACACTTCTGGAAGTTTTTCGGCCCAATTTCTTCGGTGACTAGCCACAGTATTAGTAAGGATCCCCTCAATGACTTTGTTAGTGCTTTCCACTTGGCCATTTGCTTGTGTATGATAAGGTGTTGTGATTCTATGATGGACTTTATATTTTTCAACCAACTCCTGGATCCTATGAGATGTGAACTGGGGCCCTCCATCTATCACTATCTCCCTGGGTATGCCAAATCGGACAAAGATGTCTTCAAACACAAAGTCTAAGACAACCTACTTTGTGGCTCTGGTTAGTGCCTTTTCCTCAACCCATTTTGTGACATAGTCAATGCAGACCAAGATGTAATATTTCTGTCTAGATGAGGGATTAATTGGTCCCACAAAATCTAGGGCCCATTTCTCAAAAGGTTCTAAGATGATTTGGGGCCGTAACAACATCTCATCTAATTGTAGTAGTTGGCCCATCCTTTGGAAACTATCACATCCCTTCACAAACTTCTTGGCATCCTAAAATATTGTTGACCAATAATACCCTGTTGAGGGGACTTTGTATCCTATTTGTTTGTTTGCGAAGTGCCCTCCACAAGGTCCTTTGTGACAAGATTTAAGGATGTCAAAGACCTTATCTTCTCTAACACGTCTGATATGGAAATCTGGTCTAGTGTGATAGAGGTTCCCATCTATCCAGGTATATGTAGCACTTTGTTGTATGGTCTTTCTTTTCTCCCTGGAGGACAAATACTGTGGAAACTTCCCTACAACAAGATAATTGGCTATATCTGCATAACAAGGTGAGTAAGTAGAAATAGCAAAGAGATATTCATATGGGAAAGAATCCTCAGTAGGAATGAAATTTTCATCAATAGTTAACCTAGAAAGAAAATCAGCTACTACATTATCTTTTCCAAGTTTATCAACAATTGTGATATCAAATTCTTGTAACAACAATAACCAGTGTGTAATCCCACCATTGGTAATTGGCTTATTCATTAAAAAATGAATTTCAGAATGGTGATTGTGTACAAATACTTGATACCTAGTGATATAATGTCCGAATTTATTAATGACATGCACGACTGCTAAGAACTCCTTCTCGGTCACTGTGTAGTTGAGCTCAGCCGGGATTAGATTTTTTCTTATGTAGTAAATAGCATAAGGTTTCTTATCCTCTAGTTGGCCCAAAATAACACCTACAACAATACCAGAGGCATCTGTAGCTATGTGAAATGACAATTCCCAATTAGGTCCTTGCGAGACCGGAGCTGCCGATACACAACATTTCAGTTGTAAAAAGGCCCGCTCACACTTCCATGTCCACAAAATGTCGACATCCTTCATGAGCAAGGAAAATAATGGCGATGCAATTTTTGAATTTTTTTCTATAAATCTCCTACAATACACTGCATGCCCCAAGAAACTACATACCTCGTTTTGCATTTTGGGGGTTGTAATTTTCAGAATTACCTATATTTTTGCAGGGTGTACCTTGATTCCTTCAGCAAAAATGTAGTGCCCAAGCATGATCCCTTCAGTCATCATCATGTGACATTTTGTAGTGCTCAAAACAACATTAGTCTGTACATAACATTCCAAAACATTTTCCAAATTAAATAATGTTGTTTCAAAAGCATCTCCATAAGGTGTAAAATTGTCCATGAAGATTTCAAGGAAGTCATTCAACAAGTCAGGAAAAATTCCCAGTATTTCCCTTTGAAAGGTTGCTGGCACATTATAGAGTCCAAAAGGAAGTACTTTGTATGCGAAGGTTCCCCAAGGGCAAGTAAAGGTTGTTTTATCCTAATCCTCCTGGGAAATCTATATCTGATTATAGCCACTAAATTCGTCTAAGAATGGAAATAATTTCTTTCTGGAAAGGGTATCAAGGACCTGATCTATAAATGGTAAGGGAAAATGGTCCTTTTGAGTGGCCTTATTGAGTTCTTTGTAATCTACATGGACTCTCCACTTGTCATTATTTTTAAGAACGATGACAAGCGACGACACCCACTGAATGTTAGATATCATATAAATAAAATTAGAACTCAGGAGATTTTGTAATTCTTCCTTCACCACCTCCTTTAGTGCAGGATTCATGTGGCATTGTGGTTGTCTTACTCGTTTGCAACCATCCTTCAAATAAATACGGTGAGTACATAGGTTGGGGTGGATCCATTTCATATATATATAGTCCCATGCAAATGCTTTTTTGTATTTTTGTAACAGTTGTAACAGTAGTTTATTTTGCTCAGCAGTCAAGTTGGGGTTGAAATTCAAAAACTTTCTATGTTTTATCTCAATTGGACTACTGTAAATATTCATAATGGTTCTCATTTGTTCAAAATCTATATCTTCCACCTCTTCTTCCTCATTCACATTTTTAACAGAAGTGACAGAAAGTGAGTTACTGATAAAATTATTAATGACATCATCTTCTGTCCCATCCTTCAAATACTAGGCTTTCCCCAGAGTGAGGAGTGACAGGGAAAGATCTGACTTCGGCTGAAACTCATCCCACCAAGGGTTGTATACATCCACATTTGGATTTGCGGGGTAAAGGATGAGTTTCGTTGTCGCCTAGCCATCTGAGATCACCATAGATCTAGATATGTAGCTTATAAATGCATCCGCAAATGGCCAGCCAAGGTCTCCCTAAGATCAAAGGATTCCCCCCCAGATTGGATCTGGATTGTAAGATAGGAAAGTCAATCGTATACCTACAGGAAGCTATTGTAATCACTATATCCTCTAACACCCCCTCGGGTTTAACACGAAACCTGTCTGCTAATTCAAGTATAGTAAGAGTATGTCTAAGTCAATGTAGCCCGAGAGTGGTAAAGAGGTCCTTTGTCATTACATTAATGGCAGCCCCGAGATCGATCAACATGCTAGCTATGGGTTGATCATTAATGTAGACAGTAACCGTGGGATTTCCTGGATCATTAGACTTAGTTAGAAGAGGCTGAGCAAACATTAATTCGGATAATTTGCCCATCACATGTATGGTGGCAGGGTCTTTAGGCTTCCTCCTAGCTTTCTTGATGCACAAATCTCTCATTGTTTTAGCATAAATAGGTACTTCTTTAAAGGCTTGTAGCAGAGGAATTCATACATGTAGATTTTGTAACTCCCTGAGAAAATTAGATTCGAGCTGTGAAGTTATCCTAGGTTCAACCAATCTCTGAGGGTACGGAGGGTCCTGAGTTACAACAGTCGAATCGGCTGTTACAGGTGTATCAAACTTTCCCGAGTTGGCTGTTACACCAGTAATAGTCCTTCGCGGGTTGGCTGTTATAGACATAACAACTTCCTCTATATCGATTTTTGTAGGCATCGTATCCACCTCAGAGCCTCCGACATCTCTTCTAGATGGTTCACATTCCTCCTCTATAATGATAGGGGAGTGACTTGGTTTAATTACCTTGCCCGATCACAATTGTATTTTATTAAGCCCCACGGGGGTAATAAGGTAGGTCTGGAAGGTAGTCAAAGCCTCTATGCCTTGAGATTCTTTATTGTTTGGGTTTGTGTTAGGTTGCACAGGTAGTTGGGGTTGCACAGGCGGTGGAGGAGCAGGAGTTTGGAAAGGAGGTAACTGCAGCTCTTGTTACATGGGTAATCTAGGTAGAGTTGAATTATGGGCATTTCCTCTTCAGTTCTGATTCCAAGGATATGGTTCTAGGGTGAAGGAAACTATGCTGAAGAAGGAGTAGGATATTGCCATGGATATTGCTGAGTATTATATGCATTGTTCCATGAATTGAAAGAGGAAAAATATTGATGCATACCTAGAGGTCATGGTTCCCATGGCCTCCTTGGTGCAATGAAATAAGAGGACCGCACTTCCTCGCTTGACTCTCTAAGTATTGACTTTAGTCTAGGAAGCTCCAGACATTGCCCTGTTGAATGTTCTAGCTCGCAAATATTACACAAGCTGATGTTGTTCAATTCACATTCCCTCAAAGGATGTTTCTTTTGGAAATTCAGACTGAACACAGCTAGAGGTGTGTCATCTTCTACTTGTGCCTTCTTTATCTGCGATGTCATTATATGGGCAGAGAGAGTACTGAGGATATTGATCTTGAAATTTTTAAAAAAAGTCCTCATCTCTGCTCTAGTTACTCTTCCTCCTGTAGATTTTTGTATTTGGGAAGAGGCATTTCGAACTGTGCTCCTCCCCTTAGATGATCCTCTAGAACATCTTAGATAGAGCTTTACAATTTCAGCAAATGGTTCTTGCGATATATCCCCCTTCCCTAATAGGTTCAGGGTGTCCAGGCAGTCGTCCCTCATTCCTCTGATAAATATAGTCTTCAAGATTTCCTGGTCTAAATCACTATGTTTAGACCTCTACAAATTATAGTGGAACCACTCTTTGTAATCTTTCAGGCTCTCATCCTCATTCTATGTCATTCTAGATATCTCCTCTCTTAACTCCCTGGTTCTGCAATAGTCTTGGTACTTTGATAGGAATCTCTCTTTCATATCATTCCATGTTCGAATAGAAGCGGAGCTCAATCCCATGAACCATCTTAAGGTTTCCCCTTTTAAAGTAGCAGGAAAGAATTTCAATTTCTAAGCATCTGTGATTTATTCATAACTTCTGCATAATACATCAAACTCAAAGATAAAGGTGTCTGGATCTTCCGCATTCATCCCCTGGAAGGATGGTAAGGATGATAGAGGAATATTCTTCATAGGATCTTTGCCTCTGATATCCCTAATTGGGAACTCAAAAGTAGTGATATTAGCATCTATTTTAGCATTGTTTTCATTGTTTTCCCCCATGACTAATTATTATAACCCTTGTTGTAACAAATGCCCTTCAAACTGTTCTTTTGATGGTCTTGTAGGTGTGATTAATGGCTCAAGTATCCTTAGGACTGACTATTTCACCACACTACCTGTATCTGGGTATTGATAAACCAACATGTGTTCTTCCATCTCAGGTGTTTGATGTCCCCCCTCAGTTTCCCCTTGCCCCTCGGTCCTCAAGTTCTAGCTACTAGCTTCCCCCTCCTGCTCCTGAATTGGATTCTTGATCTTGGGGGTATGGGTGCTAGCTTTAGAATGATATGGTCTCGAGATAGAGGAATCAGAGGTTTCTTCTCTTACTATGGGAGTAACAACTTTTTGCAACCCTGTTTTCCTTGCATCCCTTTGAGAGTTGGACTGTTCTTTTTCCGCCTTAGAGATTAGTTCCTAGGTAAATGTTTTCCTTCCCAAATCTACACTCTTCCTTTCCTTTTTATGACCCATTTTTCCTGTGACTAATTAAAGTGGGGGTAGTTTTGGTATCTTTGTAATTCGTATAGTTGCACACATGGAACCTATGTGTATTAATTCACACCCTAAGTGCGTGCCCAGGGATGTTAGAGCGATGCACGGGTTCTTACCTCTCATCTTACCACCCAATGATTGAAGAGATGAAGACACGCTAAACAAAACACCAAAATTCCCTAAGTGTCCCAGTGATGACAATGGTCAGCTTTCCTAGGCATGTTAGAGCGATACGCAGATTCTTACCTCTCATCTTACCACCCATTAATTGTGGACTAGGAACACTCTATCATCAAACAAACAACTTGGTTGACTATATCGTCAACTTCCATCCCCGGCAACGACGCCAAAATGCAGTGTTGTTTTAATAAATCATAATTGTCTAAGACTATAACATTTAATTGTAAACCTAGGGTAGGTCTTGTTATTTCAATGGAGTTTGTGCTATCTGTGCCGATACACTACAACCAAGAATGATAAAATGGAGAAAATAGTAAAATACATCGCTGAACCAAATTGTTGAATCAAAGCATTCATGTAGAAATAAAAACACTCCACATAATTGAATCACACTTCGCAACTATCAAAGTAAGGGCATGCCACACAATGACTAATATCTACTCTAGCTGGTCACTACCATTCTGTTGTTAACTCAATGTAACAACATAATATAAATTGGAATAGTAACGAATGTAATTCACAATTTGTACAGCAACAACAAGAAACCATAAATCAATTTAGTGAAACTAGAATGTAAACTGCCTCTATCACTATAGTCCCTGTCAAAGAGGAGGGCCCTTCCTCCTTAGCAGGGTGCAGGAACAACATAAAAGTAATTAACGAATCAACTGAAGAGCAGTAACAACATAACCATGCTGATTAATATTAAATATAATTCAGAGTTACAGAAGCAAAGTAACAATCCTCTTCTATATGGCATGTCCTTGTACGTGGAAAATTGAGTTCCTTTATAGTTATTACATACCCGAAATTAGAAACAGACCAATCATGAGAATCTCACGATTCTCATGCTGATCAAAAATAAAAGTAGTTACAATCTATTTCTAAATACAAATATACATTAGTTAGGATTGCAACTGCTTGGGTCTGTTTCTTTCAAAATAAACAATTCCTAATGCCAAAAGCTGTTATGTGGAATGGTACCCACGTTTTCCAACTTCGGTGCAACAACATCTTGTGAGTGAATAGCGGTTTGGGACATTATGACAATCACTGGTGATAGCACCCTTGGTGTAACAGTGGACCCTTCTATCAGCGCGTAGTGTAACAACATCCTGTAACAACATTCAATGTGTAACAACAACCTATGATAACATCCAATATGTAACAACAACCTGTAACATCATACAAGCTGTAACAACAAATTGTTCTACCCTTCTTTGTGGTTAATCAGCGTTGCCTGTCTACTCCATAACCTTGTTCTCGTGAGCAACACTTGAAAAGGGGAAGAGATTTCCAAAATACTTCTTCAATGCTTCCCCAATTAGCCACAAAAAGGAATAAAGTATCGTATTATTCAATAAAATACGGAGAAATAACATGACAGTAGAATAGGTTGTAAAAGTTAGAAAATAGGGGAATTAATCATGTAAAGTTCATAGACTTGGAGGATGAAAGGATCAAAACTAGGGAAAGAAGGTGCATAAAATAGGTAAAAATCCACACCCAACATTATTATCATATGGGGATCAAATGTACTAATCCAAGAAAAACAAGGTGGATAGAGATCAAGAAAGTGAGGGAGTTGTACCCTCACCTACTTTCTGAGTAAAAACATACTTTTGGTGCTCCAAAAGCTTCCAATGGGGAGGCATGATCCAGGGGATAAAAAATATGCTAAAAAGTGTGTGTGCTCGAAATATTTTGAAATTGGTGCCAAATTGTAGATCTCATCATTCGGATTCCAATGATGTTTGAATTGCCTCAATTCAACACCGTATGAGGAAGTTATCACATTTTGAAGTTTTTGGCAAACAACTAAAAAGTCAAAGTGGGGGATTGACTATGTATGGTATGGATGCCACGTGGAAGTATTTATGATGATGTAATCCTAACATCATCTGTTGACTGGGTTGTATGGATAGTAGGTGGACCAATGGCATGAGGGCACATGGCACATAGTGAATGGGTGTATGGTTGATGTGGTGGGCTAATCATAAGTCACCACATGGGCCAATTAGAGGGTGCCATGTGGCCCAATGAGAGGCTACCATGTGGCCTTAGGAATGGAAACACAATTTTTGTGTTTCAAGTGACTAACTCTATAGGGTTCGACCCCATGACCTCGTAAAGAAGAAATAAATGCCAAACCAAACGAGCTACAAGTGGTTATTGTTAACTGTGTTGAACAACTTGCATTTATTGTGGTATGGTTTGTTGGTTGCGGGGAAAGGGAAAGCCAGTGGGCCTGCCTGACTGACCCAACCCTTGGTTGGTGACATGACCATGTAACCAGTGGAAAAAATAAATGGGCGAGCATGTGGCACCTTGTCTATGCCTAAGGAAATGACCCCAGGCCACATGTTATTCCATGGGACCAAGGCGCCAGATATGGGTAGGGCATGTGGCCTATGGCTGGTGACCCTTGGGTTAATGCAACCCAAAAAACCAGGAGTGCGGGAGTTAAAGGAGGGGCTTCGACGCATGTTTAATTTTTTTTTTTTAATTTTTATATTAAATACAAAATGCAAGCTCTGTCGAAAATCAGGGCTCGAATCTAGGACCTCTAGGTTTCTAGTTAAGCCCCAAACGAATACACCATAGCACTGTTTTTTTCGAAGTTTTATATAGAAAACCAGTTTGAAGAGATATTTGCAAGTAGTTTAAAGAAGGATGCCTATCTTGGCCTTTTTTCAACCTTTTGAATAGAAGAAGAGCCTAGACCAAGTTTTTGGGCATTATGGACACAATGGCAATGTTATGTTTGCAAATTGATACTTGTATGTTGATGTAATTGAGCATTTGAGAATATAATAAAAAATGACACCATTGGAAGCCAAACCCGTAGACGTAGCCCAGGAGGGGTGAACTCCATCATCAATTTGCTATGTTTTAATGCTCCATGTTTTCCATTTTAATTGCTAAAAATTCTGCAAAATTTACTTTATTTTGTGTGATTTTTCAATCATGATCCATTGTCTAAAAGTCATAAACTAGCTTGCAAATCATTTCATGAAACCTTCACTTTTTAAATTTGGATCAATTTGTAGCATTCACTAAAAGTGCATTTCAAAGTTTGGAATTCCTAAACACCGAAAGATAGGAATTGTTGTCCAAGTTGAGCCAATAGGTGAAATTTTTCTTGAAGCATATTCAAAATGCAGAAGTAAATTATGGAGAGTTGGGTGGCTCAAGTTTTTCGATAATTTTAGGGTCACAATGTGGATGTGACAATGGATTTTTATAGAGCTTTTGACGGGGTCAAGGATGAAATCAAAGACATCAGATTGAAAGTGAAAGAGTCCTTTTTTGAAGAGGCCACAAAGCTCTTAAGAATAAGAGAAAAGTGGTTTCAATGTCAAAGGATCGGGGATGACTCATGGAATATTCTTCTTAAAAATCCTAAGATGGACATCATAAGCTAGAAAAAATGGATACCAGTGTCAGTATTAAAAAACAAGTGGAGAAATCTTCTCTACATCCTGTACAAGTCCATAACATGTGAATGAAGGTATGTCAAGGTATTCATTTACCACATTAGACTTCCCATGCATTTTCAGAAAGGAAAAGGAATCAATTTGGCATATTACCTAATTTACAGTCTCAAGAAAAAGGATTTTAAAATACAAAGAAATTCCAGAAATATTGACATGAGTCTTTGTCATTTTGATTTAGTGAAAATTTTGGTGGAAGAGGAATTGAAACTTAGAAATGGAAATTTTGAAGAATTTCTTATAAGAAATCATTTTAAAGAAATATTTGAGGATACATGAACCAATGGTTCTAAATGAATATGGTGAAGAATTAGGTTTTATCGTGCAGAAAATTCAAACCCTAACCATGCAAAGGTAAATAAAGAAGTAATGGGAACGCCAACATATAAAATAAAGGAAATCACACTTGTAGAACTAGAGGAACCCATAGAAAATTTAGTGCTATAATTTCAGAATGTCCCTAAGAATGATGAAGCCCCAATTTTCAATTCTAGACAATAAGGTGAATTGCCAAAGACAAGGTACAAGACCAAAATGACAAACCAAGGTTGAAAAAAGACACGTTTAAAGGAAAGAAATCAATTGACACAGACATATAAAAAACCTCATAACACATAGAAAATGATTCCGCTATCATAAATACTCTAGATAAAATTAGTATTAAGAGGAATAATTCGAAGGGAATAAATGATTTGGAAACCAAAAATAGGTGTAGGTGGGTAACTAGAAGTATGAAAAAATAGGGTAATGAGAATAGTCTGTCACCAAAAATAATGAAAGTATCACAAGTATCCAAGCATAAATCATCACCAACAAAGCCACGAGGAGAAAGTCCATAGGTTGATAAGGTTGAACAAGTTTATGATTACATCAATTCAATCAAATAAGAGGCACAAATTGAAAAGGTATAGATTTTTCTAATTTTCTTGAATGTTCCCCTGGTAATGATATACCAATATTTTAAATTCATGATTCAATACAATGTGTTTTTTTATTTTGACATGCCTATGGAAGATAACATAATAAAAGCATTAAGTTTGAGTGGTGCTTGTGAGACGTGAGAGGAAAACCCTAGCTCTGAGCTCTGCAACCTACAGCCAATGCTCAGACCTGCGTATCTGCACCATCAGCCGTCCACAGTGCGTTATTCCCATCAGAACCGTTAGTAGCAGCAGCGACAGAGCCTGACTGTGTAATACGTCATGTCCTCCCGGTTGGGAGGGGCGGGTTCCCAAGCCTCCCCTCCTTCGAACGATCGTCTCAGGACTGACGGCGTACCTGTGAATCCCCTGTTTCATCATGATCCAACCACCGAACAAGGATAGAGCTCTGAATAGCCTGACGCCCAAGAACAGCATGCAGTCACGGACGAAGAAACGACAGATAGTCCAAAGGCATCACAACCAAAGGCGACTTCGGCAACATGCATCCTAAAGCGACAGAAAGAATCAAAGTGGAGCTTCCAAGACATAGAATCAATGGCGAGATACAGTACATGAAAGACCATGCACTCATCGGAAAATTTCTGGGTTTCTGGCCAACGGAAAAAGCCCTGCATGGCTGGATCGCTTCCAAATGGAAGCCCAAAGGACAAGTCTCCTTGCTTCTGGGTCCTAAAGGCTTCTTCACTGCCATATTCAACTGCCTGGAGGAAAAAATAAGAGTATTTGAAGGCGGCCCCTACTTCTTCAACTCCGCGGGTCTCTTCTTACGAGATTGGAAACCCAGGTTCAATCCAGATACAGAAGACCTCAGCCATGCTCCCGTTTGGATCCGCATGTACTCCTTACCCTCGGAGTACTGGAGAGAAGAAACTCTGAAGGACATCGGCAATCGCATCGGTACCTTCATCAAGGCGGCAGAGGAAACAAAAAATTGAAGGTTCACCTCCTATGCCAGGATCTGTGTCTAGATGCATCTAAAGAAGACCCTAGCAGAATCGGTAAGCCTCTATCACGATGACTATGAATGGATTCAACCTCTTGATTATGAACATATCCCATTTCGTTGCCGCAAATGCCATGAACATGGCCATCTGTTCAGAGACTGTCCTTTAAATGCCCAACTTCATTCCACAGCCAATGAGGTTACCAAAGACTCTGAGGGGTTTGTCAAAGTTCCCCATCGCCGTAGACATGTCAAGAAGCAGAATGTGGCTCCCTCCAGCCCCAAAAATCAAAAAGATGCTCCCCCTAGCCACAAGAAAGCCGACTCCTCGAATAGATTCCATGTCCTTACCCCGCAGGACCCCTCTGACTCTTCGCCACAAAAAGACTCTCAAGCCACTCCGCCCCCACCTTCATCTGACCCGATCCACAAAAATCCCTTGGAGCCCTCCTCATCGGAGTTGATCAGTTCTCCTCTTGCATTGAAGTCAAAAATGCCAGCTACAGATACTGATTTGCAGCCCTCAGCCATGGATCTCGATGCTGCTCTAGCTCTCAGTTTGCAAGAAGGGGTCATGGAAGATCATCCGAACTTTCCCATCAACATGGAGGAAGACATAGAGAATGTAAGCTTGGATGGGCTGGACATTCTCAAACTGGAAGATGCATGTAAGCAAAAAGCTTATAACTCCATTCCCCCTTGGGAAATAGACAGATTGGAAGGGGTATTAACCAAAGCTTAGCACAAAAAATGCTTAGGAATTTAGGCAGGCAGTCCTTGGGATGGAAAAAAAATCCTAAAAGAAACAAAGAAGAGAGGGCGTAAAACAAATCTGTAGAGAACGATCATATTAGGAGAACAACTACTGGAAACAGGGAGATTCCCGAAGTTAACGAGGTTTTACAAGCCCCACCCCCATAGTTCCTCATGAAGCTCATCTCCTGGAACATGCGGGGGCTCAACAGCTCCTCAAAACACAGAATGTTAAAAAATATGATACAGTCAGAAAAGCCAGCTGTAGTCTTTCTACAAGAAACAAAAAGTACCACCACTGCATTAGAAAAGATCTTCAACAAAGCCTGGAGTGGCAGTCGATCCATTTCTATAGATGCAGTGGGAGCGTTGGGTGGATTGTCCATAGTATGGAACCCACAGATTCTTTTGTTGCAAGATTTCAATGCTACTCGTCATTTCATTCAAGCCACGTTTCATCTCATTGGAACGAATATTCATGGGAATCTCACCAACACTTACTTCCCACAGGATCAACAACACAAACTAGAAGTTCTGGAAACATTAACAGACTTGAACTCCTCCAGACGCTTCCCCCTTTGGATAAGCTGGGGTGATTTCAACATCATCACCCATCTAGAGGAAAAAAAAGGAGGGTGAATGAAGCTGGAAGAAGATAGCAATGGATTCAAGGAATTCATCAAAAGTAACCAGCTCATCGGCATCCAAACTTCCAACAACACCTACACATGGACAAATAAGCGCATAGGAGTACACAATATCGCTTCTCGGCTCGACCGATTTCTACTCTCAGACAATGCCATCCATCTGGGAGGAGACTTTCACGCGTCTATATTGCCTCAAGGGGGCTCGGATCACTGGCCTATTATGCTGCAATGGACCAGAATGGGAAAACAATGCAACAGGCCTTTCCAATACGAAGCCTTCTGGTCAAGTCATCCAAATTTCAAAGAAGTGGTCCAGACCGCATGGAAGTCCTTCATTCCCCCAGAAGGTGCAAAAATGTTCAAGTTTCAACAAAAACTTAGACATCTCAAACAAGTGCTGAAGGCCTGGAACAAGAACCACTTCGGAAACATCACAGAATCCAGGCAAAAATTGGAGCAGGAAATGAGCATTCTCCAGCAAACTATTATCATAGAGGGCAAAACAGAGGAACTAGCCAACAAAGAGCAATCCCTTTGGACAACATTAGAAGCGAGAATAAGATGGCTTAAGGAAGGAGAAAAAAACACCAAATTCTTCCATCAATCTACCATACAACGAAGAATGCATAACAATATTGCTTTCATTAATAACAGTCAGGGGGGAAAATTAGAAAAGCATGAAGACATGGAAAAAGAACTCAGAGATCACTTTCAGGAAGCACTCAAAGAGCAAACCAGGAGTAGAACAGTAGCCATTCAAGAGGTCATGCGGCACATCCCCAAGCTCATCACAGACGAACATAATCAAAACCTACTTCAACCAGTCTCAAAGCAAGAGGTGGAGGAAGCAATGGCGCAGCTAAAAGATGGTAAGGCTCCTGGTCCGGATGGTTTTACCTCAAACTTTTTTCATGATTTCTGGGATCTAGTAAGCAACGAAGTTTGCGAACTGGTGGAAGAATCCCGCTCTACGCACTGGCTCCTACCCTCCCTTAATTCCACCTTCATAGCACTGGTTCCCAAAGGGGAGGAAGCTAACACGCCTGACAAATTCAGGCCCATCGCCCTTTGTAATGTCATCTATAAACTTATTTCCAAAGTGGTAGCAAATAGGCTCAAACCTCTTTTGCCTCTTCTTGTTCTCTCGGAGCAGACTGGATATGTCGAAAGACGCCAGATCATGGATGGTATCATCCTATCAAATGAGGTTATCCATTCCTTAAAGATCCTCAAAAAGCCAGGCATGATAATGAAGCTTGATCTATCAAAAGCTTTCGACAAGCTTAGCTGGGAGTATATTCAGCACATGCTGCTTGCTTTTGGTTTTAGCGCCACCTGGACTCATTGGATAATGAACCTCATTTCATCTCCCTGCTTCTCAGTCCTTCTCAATGGCTCTCCGTCTCAGCCCTTCCGCTCTTCGCGTGGCATTCGGCAAGGGGATCCCCTCTCACCTTTCATCTTTGTCCTAATGGCAGAAGGACTCAGTCGTCTGCTTCACCATGCTATCACCTCAAAGACCATCAAAGGCACAGCGCTTCATGGACTCTCCCCCCTATCGCATCAACAGTGTGTTGATGACACTATGCTTTTTGGACATCCCTCATCAGCTGAAGCAAAATCCTTCAAAGCCCTGCTTGAGCTGTTCTCTGAAGCCTCGGGCACCTCTATCAATGCTTCTAAATCTCAGCTTTTTTTCTTCAATACCCCTGTCTCCATTCAAAGAAACATCGCTCGCATCCTTGGCTTCACAATTGCTGTGCTTCCCTCCAAATATTTGGGCGCCCCTCTTATGCTCTCAGCTCTTAAACATGCATCGTGGAGATCGCTCCTGGACAAACTTGAAGCAAGACTCTCCTCCTGGACATTTAGATCTCTCAATATCACCAGTCGACTCATCATGATCAAATCCGTTCTTCAAACTATGCCTCTTTATCTATTTTCTATCCTCGCTGCTCCCAAATGGGTCCTTAAAGGCATTCACAATCTACAAAGGAATTTTCTGTGGGGATCATCGGGTCTTAATAGGAAATGGGCCCTAGTTAAATGGTCAGATGTCTGCCAACAAAAGTTCAACGGTGGACTGGGCCTACGGGACCCCCTGCACAGCAATAATACCATGGGCGCAAAGGTCTGGTGGAATTGGCTTGTCAAACCACATATACCTTGGGCGAAGCTTTGGCAAGCTAAATATGCATCTGGCAGTTGTTGGGAGGACTTGATTAGATTCAATCTAAGCAGTTCAGGCTCCATGATCTGGAACGCATCAAAACTTCACAACTCATTCATACAAGAGTATAGTTTCTGGGAAGTTCATTCAGGGAACTCAGCGCGTTTTTGGGAGGACTCATGGCAGCAGCTCCCAAAACTAGCCTCAATCTTCCAAAAACCCCTCTGGCAGACTCACATGCAATGCAACAATCTTGCTAACATATCTCAGTTTTGGCAGCAGCAAGCACGCACAGACTATCAACAATGGAGGCCCGCTAGTACTTGGCAGGAGGATTGGCAAGGAGAAACCTTTGAAGAAATTGAACAAGAACTAGATCACAGGAAGATCAAAAAGTCAAATAAGCAGGACAGATTGAGGTGGGGGCACACAACAAAAGGAGTCTTCACCACAAAAGAAGCCTACACTCTGCGGTATGCACAAAACCACAATGACAAAGATCAACTATGGCGCAACATCTGGCAACCCAAATTGTGGCCCAAAGTCTCTACCTTTCTATGGATTTTAAGCAAAAAAAGAATCCTCACATGGGACAATCTGCAACGAAGAGGTTTTATAGGACCATCCCGATGCCCAAATTGCTCTCTTCATACAGAGACCATTTTGCATCTGATGGAGACATGCCCCCTTGCAACTCAACTCTGGAATCAAATTGACAGATGTACTCAAAGATTAGGTAATCGTCAAGGGGATATAGCAAATCTTCTGAGAACTTGGCCCAAGACACCATATCAAAGCCCTCTGTTGAACGCTCTGTGGACACTCATCCCAGGTTTTCTTTATTGGACCCTCTGGAAGGAGAGGAACAACAGAGTCTTCAACAATAGGAATCGCCCTCCAGACATTCTTTGGCTTCTCCTCAAGCAAAGCCTTCAAGAGACACTGGCACTCAAGATTTGGCAAGAAACGGATTGGCCCTCCTCCCCCAAGGAGCTTCTCATTTGGAAATCATGGGATCTTCATGTTTCTTATGCTCCCTCTGCTCCAACTCAACATCATAACAAGCCTGTCTCCCCTTTGCATTGGTACCCCCCAGCCTCTGCATCATTCAAATTGAATTTCGACGGCGCAACCAAGGGGAATCCGGGACCAGCGGGATATGGAGGGGTAATTCGAAACGACAGAGGAATCATCCAACACGTCTTCTTTGGCTCGATTGGAAACGATACCAATAATGTTGCAGAATTGGAAGGTGTTTGGAAAGGTATATGTGTAGCTGATCAACAGGGGTTCTATCCGCTGGTAGCAGAGGGAGACTCCCAGATCCTTATCAATGCAGCTATTCGAATTCAAGCAGGAACACCAGCAACCAAAGTAGCCTCTAGCTGGAGATTGCTTAGCAGACTAGAAACACTGGAGGCAAGGCTCAGAAGCCCCAATAGTATTATCTTTCAGCATGTCAAACGATCCGCCAATAAGGTAGCCAATCGTTTAGCCAATCAAGGAGTCGATCTGAATAGTCACCCCTACTCAGGTAATCTCAATGACACAACAGACATTCAACTACAACAAGATTGCCTCTCTCTGGCAAATCAGGATCTCCAACCCCTGGCTGCGGGTGTTAATTAATGCAATGAATGAGGAGGCGGCCTTATTAAATGGCAAGTGGCCGCCCGCTCCAGCCAAATGGACCGAAGCCTCGAGAAGCCATCACCTCGGTCCAGCCAACAGGTATGCGAGCATTAATGGTAGGCGGAGAATAGCTGGTTGCAGAGGTATATTGGTCGTTCGCCTTGGTTTGCCGATGAGAGGAGTTCAGTTGGAAGGTGCGGGAAGCGCCATTTTCTGTTGGAAGCTCTGTATTGTCTCAATTGTGAGTGGTGCGTTCGGCTCTTGGATGACTGCACCGTGGGTGCATGAGCCAAGACTCAGACCTCGGCCCTCGGCTCCGGAGGCCCTGGTCTCAACCCTCGATTTTCAGAGAATTCGTGGCTCTATGTTATGGTTCAGTGTATTGTGTGTCATTCTGTTCTTTTTAAGCACAGTCTCTGAGCACCTTCGACCTCCAGAAGCTCTGATTGTCACGGTGTTTCAGTTCCTCTATGCCCCTGTTCGAGATTTGGCCCTTCGGCGCTTTGGTCATACCTGGTTTTGGTCGGTTCAGCTCTCTGGGAGCAATTCACCCCGTGTAGCTCCTGAAAAGGCTCGGCTCTCGACCTGTATGGTAAGCATTGCTATTCGAATTCGTGTTCCATTGCCTGTTTCGAATCTGTTGTATAAGTTGTTGCACGGGTTTAGAATCCTCGGTGGCGCAAAGCATTCGCGGCCTCTAGGCAGAATTGGTTCTTTGTTGGTTACAGGATGCCGCGTGAGAGGTTACGTGGCGCTTGCAGGCGGGGAGGTTCAAGAGGCGGTGCCAGAGGTCGGGCTTCATCGCCACGTACCTCGGCATCCTTCGACTCCCCGTCGGAGGAGATGAGCTCACCAGGAGCTCGAAGAGGGCGCAGAAGAGGCAGAGGGAGGGGAAGAGCCGCGGTGTGTCCGTTTGGTTCGCACCCATCAACCCGCTTCATGTTTCCGTGTGCTTTGGACAACACAATCTACTGTTTCAGTTCGTATTGAAAAATGCGACCATGCTGATAGACCAGAAGCCCCAGCAGAGCCTCGGCCACCCTCGCCTGTTCAGGGTCCGCGATTACAGCCTGCGGAAGCCTCAGGTGCGGTGGCGGGGAATAGAGCTGGAACAAGCGAGCCTGCGAAGGACGACACACCATACACAGACTCGAGTGCTTCAGACCCTTATGCCTGTCCAGTGGTGGAGGAGCAACCAGATCCATATGCCTGTCCAGTGGTGGAGGAGCAACCATCCACCTCGGTGGATGCCTAGGCACGTTGCATGGTCGTTCTGTGTGTTATGGACACACTTTGTTCAGTTTAAGGATGTTGAAGTCGTAGATACAGTTAGTAATGGGAGTCAGTTTATGATAGTTTTCAGGTCGCACCACTCAGTTTTTTGTATGTCGATTATAATATCTGTGTCTGTAATGTCTGTGTCTGTCATGTCTGTGTCTGTAAACTCCTCCCTTGCCTTGGCAGGGAGTGGAAGGTCCAGTTTTCTGTTGGTTCTAGCTTGGGGTCAGCGGACAGTTTCATAGTCCCTCTTTTTCTCCGGCTCAGTTTCAGTCTCAGAATGTCAAACTGTTCATGTAGCCAACTCTTTGTGGCGGATGTAACTCTCTCTGTAATATTTTTTGTACTATAATAGAATTAGCATGATTTACACAAAAAAAAAACATAATAAAAGCATTAAAGGGAGAGATAGTAGAGCTTGAAGTTTTAGAATGACGAATCAAAAGAGAAAATGAAATCCTTAAAGAGAAAAATCACAAAATGCTTAAAAGGATGTATCACTAGTACCACAAAAATTCCAAACTCAAGAAGGCTAACATGGCACTATAGTTCAAGATTAAAATTTTGAAGGACAAAATGCTCATGCAGAAGTCGAGATGGTCGTTTGCAATGAAAAAGAAAGGAACCCAAAACAACTTAGACATTCTCATCCAAGCATCTAAGACCATACTCTAAATATGGAAGATGACAAAAAATTTCCACTTTTTTCAAGTACACCATGCGAACATGCAATATCTTAAATGTGGGGAAAGATGGGCTAGGAATTAACATTTTCTGTTAACCTGCTACTTTATTTTTAACTATAGTTACCTTATAAAAACCTTCACAATCATCATTTCTACATAATTTTTTCAATTTCCATATGTACATTTTCCATTGTGCTGCAAAAGGTTACACAAAGGTAATGAGTCCATTATTCTATAGGTTTATATGTTTTTATTTATAAAAATAGAATAATGTGTGAATAGTGTAGAACTTGTAAAATTATGTAGCTCCTCTATCAAAATATAGCATATTCAATGGTTACCACATCTCCTAAAGCAATTAAGTCAAACCAAGGACATAGATGAGCGACAAAGCACATCTCCTAAAGCAATAAAGTCAAACTAGGGACATAGATGGGCAACAAAAGACACCAAGATAGTAAATCACCTATATGACGTGTCAAGGAAATCACTGAGTCATGATCACTATGGAAAAGTCAAAGTCACATTCAACTCATCAAGTGAGATAGCAAAAAGATAAAGTATATAAGGACTTACATGGAAGAATAACCCACATAAGGAGAGCATGATATCTTTGTGGGATAAAAGAATTCTGAAGAATAACACATCAATAGGCCATATGTTTATATGCACTTTGTGAGTCACAAGTGAGGCATAGGAATTTGAAAATGAAAAATAGTAGTAGAACACCATCTTTCTTATGATCTATAGAATTTTAATTATGAAGGTTGTATTATGATCTATAGAATTTTAATTAGGAAAGTTGTTATTTCAAAAACGTTATATATTGATTTCACTAGGCAAAGCGAGGAACACAAAGACCTTGCTTCTCGAATTGATGTATGACTTATTTTCTTTATTATAATCTTAATAAAAAGTGGATCCTTTTTTTCCACTATGCATTCATCAGTAATTAATATTACTTAGAATAGGTTCCTGTGTTTTTCCAAGGCTCGTACGATCACCTCGAGGGTCCCATGCAAATATACGATGGTGTTTTGTAGTATCATTTTCTTATTAGCGTCGTAATTAATTTATTTCCATCTTTTGATATATATTTAGTTTCTCTAATTTTATAATACGCACTCTATTTTACTTCAACACTAATTTTAGAGCTCTAGTTTCTAATCATTTCTCTGTTCCTTTAGATACCATAAACAAGTGCTTGAAAAACTCTAAAAGAAATTAAGATCATTTCGATTTCTACATTAAAGAATTCAGAATTTTAGAATCATTATTTAAAACTAGATTTCATTTTATCCTCATTTACATGCTTCTCTATATCAGGGTTTACAAGATTTCATACCATAAGTAATGCTTTAATAGAGATATATTTCCATGCCTTCATAGACTAAATTTATTTTCTTTCTTAGAATATATTTCCATACTTTCCTACAACAATTTTTCATGCATTATTTTAATAAATTTACATGCTTTCTTAGAATAAATGTACATATTTTCTTAGAATATATTTATGTTCTTTATTATATCAAATTTCAATGTTTTTATAGAATAAGCAATTATATGTGTCGTTAGATTAATATTTCCATTGCTTTCATAGAGTAATACTTTCTTTCATGTCAATTTATTTGTAGTAGAATTAGAAGCTAAAATCCTATCATATGCTATGTAGTATAATTCATAAATTTACAAACTTGAATTGATAAATTAATGCAATGAAATTTAAAACATAGTTATATTGACCGACATCGTGCCCCCATGCTAGAATTTTATTCATGATTTTTAAATTACAAGAATAAGGTAAAGGCAAGGGCATTACAAGGACCATTTTCCACTTCCATTCATTGACCAAGCATTGGAAATTTTAGTAGGGAAGAAATACTTATATTTCCTTAATATATTTAGTAGGTACAATTAGATCCAAATTTCCCCTAAGGATGAAGACAAAACAAGATTCACTTGTCCTTGGGGGACATTTGTCTATTATCATGTTCTTTGATTTGGTGTATGTAACACTTCTACCACCTATCAAAGAGTTGTAATTGGTATATTTTCTGATTTGTTTCATGATTGTGTGGAGATCTATATGGATGATTTTACAACGTATCGTGGTGAATTTGATGAAGAATTGGAAAATTTAGAGTAACCATTAATAAGGTGTAAAGAATGTGACATTTCCCTCAACAATGTGAAATGTTAAATGATGTTAAATGATGGCATCATATTGGGTCACCACATTTTGGATAAAGGCGTCCAAGTGGATCCAATGAAAATGGAGGCAATATTAAAATTTTTGATTCCACATTCAGAAAAATGTGTATGAATTTTCTTAGGACATGCTCGTTACAATCATTGATTTATTGAAAATTTCTCATGAGTTGCTCATCCATTGTTTTCTTTACTTAACAAGAATTTTTAGTTTTTGTGGACAAAAGGTTTCTAGCATGCATTCGAAGAACTGAAATCCAAGGTATCACCTAATTGGTCTCTCCGGTTTCATATCTCTACAAATGCATCAAACACCACCATTGGAGCTATTTTGGGGAAAATAGAAGGAAACAATATGTATGCAATTTATTACATCAACAAGAATCTTGCACCTGTAGAATTAAAATATATGGAATATGATATAAACATCTTGAGGTATGATAGTTTCCAATGCATGGGACAACAAATGCAATTAGATGAGATTTCATTGTAGCCACAATTGGTATTGGAACCCTTTGATAAGTGGGCTCTCAATTTTGTGGGATAAATCAATCCTTCTTCTTGCCATAGCTCCTACATTGTCATATGTACTAACTATGTTAAAAAGTGGATGGAAAACAAGGCTCCCCCAGCCACGACTGAGCAAGAAATAATGGAATTGATTCATGAGTATATCTTCACTAGGTTTGGGATACCTAAGAAACTAGTTACAATTGGAGGAACTTAGTTTACTTCCAAGCTAATTGCAAAATTTATGGAAAAATAAGAGATAAAACACAAGGTTACTAAACTATATCATGTGGAGTATAATGGTCAATTTAAAGGGCCAAATAGAATTTTGAATTCTATCATCACTAAGTTTTTCTACTACAACTCAAGAACTCAGATGACATACTCCATAAAGCTCTATGGGTTCATTGAAAGACATGGCATACCACTACTAGCTACACACCTTATGAACTAGCATATGGGAAAAGAGTATGGTTTCCAATTGAAATATAAATCCAACTTGGAATGGAATAATTTGAAGCCCAAAAGCAAAGACTTCTCAAAGTTAAAGTGTTGGGTGAGCTTCGCTAGGATACATTGCACCAAACAAAAATGATACAACATCAAAGAGCTTGATGGCACACCAAATTGATTAGGAATAAAGAATTCAATGTCAGAGACGAGGCCTTGTTATTTAACTCAAAATTCAGTGATTTCAGGGGAAATTTCTACACTTGATGGCTTGGGACCTATGATATTGATACTATGTATGATAACAAAGCCATGAAAATTTATATCATTGATGAAGAGAGGAATCTTCTAATGGTAAAAGGACATAGGCTTGTATTGTATCATAAACCTTTGTCAAAGGAATCCTTTTTTAGGAGAATCACTAATGGATGGCCTAACCCATAGATCATCAGTAAAGGAGGAACACTTGTTGGGTAATCCACTTTGATTCAACTCATAATAATAATAATAATAATAATAATAAAAGCTCATGTATGAAAACCCTTATGGGAATACATGAGGTCATGTTATGTGAAAGCTAGCTGATGTTGACGCATACCATGCTAATGTAATAAATAGATAAATTAATTAAATTAAATAATAAAATCATGAGAAAAAGTGCACTTCATGATTTTCTGATGGTTATATTAGGATTCTTCTACTCCAATAACTCCTCTACAAGTTTTTTCTACTAATAATTTGCTTTCAAGATATGCAGGAAAGGATGCTACTAGGTGATAAATACTCTATTAAGCCTACACTTGATGAGGAAATGAGGACATAAGAACTTTTTTATTGAGAAGGTTTTCGACGATAATCACATCAAAATTCTTTTGTTGATGTGTTTCAAACTAGCAAGTGTGGTTCATCACCAGGACAAGGTTAAGAACCAGATCATGGAAACAAGTTAAATAGAGAGACTGATCATTCAACAACTAGAAAGAAACAACTACATTGGACCAAGAAAACAACTACAAAGGACTGGGAAACTAATCTAGGTGGATATTGGTAGCCACCCACCTATTCCACTTAGACCCCCACCATTATTTCTTTCAGTTTTTCAGTTTCCTTACTTGTAGCACAATTTACTTTTCCCAGATCATTCAATGGTTGCCCACTAGCGGCGCATCCACATCTATCAGCCACTCTAGAGGCTCCACTCCTTTTAAGGTACAAGTAAACTTTGAAATTCCCATATTTGAGGGCCAAATAAATGAAAATGTCATAGCAAAATGGTTAAATCTGCTAGAAGGATATTTTTATATTCATGATTCTTCTTGCCGAGAAAATATTACTTTTGTTCTTCTCAAAGCCACCCCCCACGTCAAGGACTGGTGGGAAACCTACTATGAGCAGAAGGATGAAAGTATGACCTCATTTTTCAGTCGCACCCACTTGGAATTCATTTTGGGATGCCATTAAGGAGTAGTACTACCCTGTCGGGAGCTACAAGGATACATACATAAAGTGGACAAAGTTATGGTAGGGATGGGACCAAGATGTGCCAGAGTTTACCAAATATTTTCATACCCTTCGCATGAAGTTAGGTATCAAGGATTCTGAGAAACATTTGGTACTCAAGTACCGCGATTGCCTACACAAGTACATCTAGGAAAAGATGGAGTTCCTAGACATCTCCTCGCTCAACATAGTGTACCGATACATTGTCAAGATCAAGCAGAAGTTTAAACAGAAGAAGCAAGACTTTGGATCTATGAATCTGAAGTAGGGTAAAAGTGCCCTCAAACCATATAACAAAGGACAAAGCCAAGGCAGAGTGGCCCAAGACAACCTGCCAAAGCCGCAAGCAAAGACCAACACCGCGAAGCTGAAGAAGGACATGGGAAAGTGGTGTGAGTTCCATAAGATTTCCACTCGCAACACAAGTGACTGTCGGGCCAAGCAGTCACTGGTGGCCAAGATGAAGGCTTCAGAATTAGATGCATGTTCCGACTCTAGGTTAGAACTTGACAAGGGAATGACAAAGGGAAGCATATTATCGATGCAGAGCCCAATGCCACCATTGCCACCACAAAGATCCAGAAGGAGGAACCTGAAGATCTAGAGGAGGAGGAGTGCCTCTTCCACTCCTAGATGTGGGTAAAGGGCTTCCCACTATAGTTCATTATTGATAGCGAAAGACAAAAGAACCTCATTTTAGCAGAGGTCATGAAGCGACTAGGATTACTGACCACAACACACTAACAACTGTACACCATCGCATGGCTTCACCAAGGACGAGATCTTCGCGTGAGCCAATAGTGTCGCCTCCCATACAGCATCAAGGCCTTCACAAATGAGGTATTGTGTGGTGTTTCTCCCCTTGATTTTTGTGATGTATTATTAAACCAACCATACTTGTGGAAGTGACATGCTATGTATCAGTCAAGGCCTCGCGCTGTTATTGTTACTTTGGGAAATAAGTTGTACATGATACTAGTGGTAGCATTGCCTACCACCATCTCTTTGGTGACTGCAAAACAATGCAGTAAGCTAATTTCCAAAACTGGGAATTTGTTTACTAATGATACGCCCTTAGGGAAAGAAGAAGATGGTGGCCATGACCTCCAGAGAGGGCCCCTCTGCACGACAACAACAGATGGACAAGGTCGTGGAGTAGTGCAAGGACATCTTCACCTCCCCCATAGGGATGCCTCTCCACTATCAGGTCAAGCACTCCATCGATTTGACCCCAGGTGCGCCATTGCCCAATGGACCAATCTATTGGTGCTCCGTTCTAGAGAACAACAAAATCAAGAGGCATATTCAGGACTTGTTGTAGAAAGGTCACATCTAACCGAGTTCATTGCCCTGCGGGAGCTTGATCATGCTGTTACAGAAGAAGGATGGGACTTGGACACTCTCTATTGACTATCAGGCGTTGAACAAGATCACTGTTTGGAATAGGTACTCGATCCCACAGATTAATGATCTTCTACACCAACTCAAGGGGGCAAAATATTTCAGCAAGATTGACTTGAAGTCTGGATATCACCAAGTACCAATCCAACCCTTTGATGTGTGGAACAGGGAAAATTTTAAGAACCCCACCTAAATTTATAAGTATAATAAATGGGCGAATCTCCATGGTATATAGGAAAAATGGAAGGCGATTTTATCAATAATATAATATGTATATATAAGTTTTTGGTGAATCTCTCACCAGGCATGGAGAATATTTTACTTAATTATAAAATCTTGTAAGATCTTGGTATTACCATGGGTTATCATAAACCTGGAGCTTAAAAATTACTATTAGTAATTTATAAAAAATAATAAAATTAATAGTTGATTTTTATTTTAACCAAGCTAAAATGTTAACATACATTAAATTACAAATCCCAATTTTACTCTTGCACCAGCCTGAGAGGATCAAATATTTTTTCACTTTATTGCTAGTTTGCATATCATGATATTTGATACCTCTATGCTGGTTTAATCCCCCATTTATTAGGCTACATCCAGGTGATACCATGGTCATACCATGTGCCATTTTGGTGAATACCATGGGTCAATACCATGTGCCATTTTCTTTTTATTAAACTAATATTAGGGTTATTAATGTTTTTTTGCATGGTATTAATAACAATCTAGTCCATGGTATTTGTCCCATAGTATTTTGCCCATAGGTTTCACCTAAATATAATGCATATTTTGAGTGTTCGTAAATATTTTGAGTTTTCATAAATATAAGGTGTCTTATGGAGTAAATATAAAAAAATATTTTATTTGTTTACCATACCTCTCGTTTATTTATATTTTTATTAATTTACCATACCTCTTTTACAAATATGGTATTTGGCCCATGAGATTCACTTAAATAAAACCTCTTTCTTGAGCCTTCATAAATAGAACGAGGGTTATGGACTAAATATAAAAATAGGTTTTATTTATTTACCATATGTCTAGTTTGTTTATATTTTTATTTATTTACCATACCTTTTGAGTAAGTATAAAAAGACACATTATTTATTTACCATACCTCCACTTTACTTATATTTTTATTTGTTTACACCCTTGCATGTATATAAGGTAACTTGGAGTAAATATAGAAAAGTTTTATTTATTTACCATACTTCTCATTTATTTATATTTTTATTAATTTACCATACCTCTTTTATAAATATGGTATTTGGCCCATAGGATTCACTTAAATAACACCTATTCTTGAAAATGGGTGAATGGTTCACTTAAATAAAACCTATTCTTCAAAATGGGCGAATGGAAGGTTGTAACTCCTAATTTCAAGGGCCAAATTTACCCTTTTTACCCTCTCCCTTAAAATAAGGTGGGCTATTTGAGGTGGTTTGTAAAAATGTACTATGATACAAAATATTCACCCACTAAAAATTTAAAACCCCTTAATTTCGCCAAAGGGCAAACATTCACCCCTAAAATTTTCTATGGTGTGGAAGACTACCTTCAAAGCCAAGGAGGGCATTATCGAATGGCTGGATATGCCTTTCAAGTTGACGAATGATCCTGCAACCTCGATGAGGTTGATGGATGACATCTTGTTGTCATTCACCAACTCATTTGTAGTGGTATATTTTAGAGAAAATTTTAAGGATGGAAAATTATATTGAAGTTTAAAAACATTGACAAATCTCACTAGTCCGTAATGTGCAAACTATAAAATGCTTATTGATGTATTTGTAAGATTGTCCAAATTTATAATGATTTTATATAGACCCTCTATATAATGTTGGTGATTTTTAAGGTAAAATAATTTTAAGGATGGAAAATTATATTGAAGTTTAAAAACATTGGCAAATCTCACTAGTCCGTAATGTGCAAACTATAAAATGCTTATTGATGTATTTGTAAGATTGTTCAAATTTATAATGATTTTATATAGACCCTCTATATAATGTTGGTGATTTTTAAGGTAAAATAATTTTGTATTGTAAAAGTTGGGCGAATCATATTTATAAAAAATGGAAGTTGGCGAATCTTTTTTTTGGAAAAATGATGGAAAATTAGCCCACCTGCGAATATTAGCCCTTAGAATTTTCCATGGTATACTCGGATGACATCCTGATCTTCATCTAGAGTTGGGAGGAGCACCTCCACCACATTTGATGGGTTCTCCAAACACTGTGGCAACACAAGCTGTGTGCCAATCTGGAGAAATGTACTTTTGGCATGACCTAGATTTAGTATCTGGGATATATTATTGATGAACGGGGGGTGCATGTGGATCTAGCCAAGATCCAAGTAATTTAGGATTGGCAAGCCCCAACCACTATGACAGAGCTCTACAACTTTCTAGGTCTTTCCAATTTCTACCGCAGGTTCGTGTTGGGATTCTCTCATATCACTTGGCCCTTGGGTCAAGTCACCAAGGGAGGAGTGAAAGAAAAATTATTTTGGTCTAAATCCTAACAGAAGGCATTCGCAGAGTTGAAACATCGCCTATGCTCTACACCAGTGTTCACTTTACTAGACTTTCAACAACCACTTGAGATCAAGACAAGCACATCTGACTATGCTATTGGGGCAGTCGTTACTCAACACGGGCATCTAGTGGCATATCATAGTGAGACACTTTCAAACATAGTTCAAAATTATCCCAGTAATGAAAAAGAGATTTATTCCATTGTATAGGTCTACTGACAATGGAAATCCACATAGACCACCGACCCCTATAGTTCATATAGACATAAGGTAAGTTGCAGAATGATCGCTATCAGAAGTGGTCTACATACCTGCAATAGTTCTATTTGAATGTCAAGTCTAAGAAGGGTAGCACCAATAATTTTGTAGATTGCCTCAACTGACCAACGATCGAGGCATTAACCACCGTGCTCAACTCTTGTGGGCACGAGACTTCTGATTGGCCACTTGTCTACAAAAGCGACCCAGAATTCAACCACACATACCAGATGCTCTTGGAGGATTAGCAAGTTCCATATTTTCACCTCCAGGATGCCCTATTATGCCACCTGGGACACCTTTGTGTTCCTTCAAGTGAGCGTGCCAAGATGATTTGGGAAGCGCACTACAGTTGGGCCGTTGGGAATTTTGGGGTTGAGAAAATGGTGGCAGGACTATAGAAGTATTTCTATTGGATGAACTTCGACATGATGTCTGGAAGTACATCAGATCCTGCACTACCTGTGCCATTTCCAAATTAACCATCAAGAAGCAAGGCATACTCCGCTTCCTACCCCTAGTTAACCTTGGGAATCCATCTCCATGGAATACATGTCAGGCCTTCCTTCTACTAAGCATGGTAATGACTGTGTTTTTGTGCTCATCGACAGATTCTTGAAGATGGCCATTATAGTGGTCTGCAAGAAGAATATCACAACAGAAGCCATTGCTAAACTCTTATTTGAACAAGTGGGGGTACACTTTGGGATCCCACCATCTATCATCTAAGATCGGGATAGTGTGTTCCTCAATACAATTTGGTCTAGTCTCTGGTCAATGCTGGACACCAAGCTCACTAAGTCCACAACTTTCCATCCTCAAATTAATGGGTAGACAGAGGTCGTCAATAGGATGATTGTACACTTCTGTGAATGTACAAATCAAAGCATCCACGCACATCCCTATGCCAACACAACTATAACTGGGCTCTCCATATCTTGACTGGCCACAACCCTTTTTAGGTGGGCTCAGGATTCCAACCACTATGTCCCATTGATGTGGCCATGCCATTTGCAGCTACTCAGGCAGATTTAGCTCATGTCCAATTTGAAGTCAATAATGAAATCAAATTCATTGATCACATCCAACATATCTGCTAGTAGGTCCATAAAATTCTGGAGAAATCAATGCCAAGTACAAGCAGCGACATGATCAACATGGGTGCCACAAAAGTTTCAGGTGGGTGATAAAGTCTTGTTGCATTTGCAGAAGGAATGCCTTACCGAAGACTATCGGAAACTCACACCACTCCGATATGGTCCTTACATCATTATTAAGGCTATGGGAGAGAATGTATTTGAGCTCAAAATTCCCCCATTTCTTAGCTTGCACCCAGTGTTCAATGTGGACCGCCTTCAACCATACTTCCCACCATTGTTGGACACATCAGACATTGCAGAACAACTCACACCTATAGATTTAAATCTAGATTCCATGGAACAAGCCAAAACTGATGGGATCATGGACATGTAGATAAAGAACACAAGAAATCAAAGGATCCAACTATATTGAGTTGTCAAAGCAGACCAACTCCTTCACCAAGGAAAGAGGCTCAACAGGGACCATGTTCAACAAAAGTTTCCTCATCTCATGGAGGAACTCAACGCAATGGAGTCCATTGCTTCCTTGGGGGGGGGGGGGGCGAGGGATGATCCAGGTGGATATTGATGGCCACCTGCCTATTCCACTTAAACTCGCACCATTGTTTCTTTTAGTTTTCAGTTTCCTTAGTTGTAGCACAATTTACTATTTTTGGTAGTTTTTCAAGTCCTGAATTTCTGGAGACGTTTTGAGGCCCTAAACAACGTTTTTTGGGAAATCTGGGCCCAACATGGACCATACACCAATGTTGGTCATTCAAAAATTGTAGTTGTTAGATAGATGTTTCTAAGTGCACATCAAACAAAGATTGTATGCTAAACTTACAACCCTAGGAAGTTGATGTACCAATTTACCCAAATAGGGCCCATAGTTTGGCACTTCATCTCCTAGGGTTAGGTTTTTGTATGTTTAGGGCTTTCCATTCTTTCTCAATAATAAATAGGCCTTTGAGTTTCATTGTAACACAGTTCAGAGGCATGTAGCCGCCACATCTCTTCTCAGAGATGAGTTACAGTCGCCCGAGCTAGCCTTATTTCCATTTTGTTTGTAAGCATATTTCAGTATTTGATATTAATGAAATGAAGTGTTGTTTCTATTGCATCATTGTATTTATGGTTATATCTGTAATTTGTTGCATTCCTATTTAAATCCAAATCAACAACAACTACATTTGACTAGGCCAAGAGATATAGAAAATAATATTAATTAGTTACTTTATTAAATCTATTTATTATTATTTTTATGTGTAACTAAATAAATCTTCTTATATTTAACTAAATTGTTTTAATGAACTTAAATTACAAACTTGAAACCTAAATGATTTATTATCCTCTTTATTATTTTAAAAACTAAATAAACTTTATAAATACTTGTAGAATTCATAAAAAAGAATAATTAACTAGTTGGTTAATTAGTTAGCTTGTTTACTAAGTTTATTTATTTAGCTATATGTAACTAAATATGTAATATGTTCTTTTAACATATAAATTTGTGTTAATTCTATGAAGTATTATGGGATAAATTGTTTATAATTAATTAGTCATTTTGATTATTAAATTTTTTTATTTTCATTAACTAAAGGTATCATCGGATAAATAGGGATTAAACCTAAATGTTTATCAATTAATAAAAAAATAGTTAATTTGATTTTATATGTTTATGTTTTATTTATAATTTTTTTTGTTTATTTATATCTAGAATAATAAAAACTAGGTCAAGCGTAATTTTTTTATTTTAGAATTTAAACTAAGAAATTTAACCTAATAAATAAATGAAAAGGGGGAGCTTTATTAACCTCTTATTTTTAAATTAAAAATAAAGTATAAGAGAACTAATAAGAATAAATTATTAATATTATTAAATAAATAAATAAATAAAATAACAAAGGGAATAAAGGGGAAACACAAACAATCCAGAAGACGAGAGAGTAAAAATAGAGAATAAACCAAAAAAAGACTGAAGGGGGGGGGGGGGGTGGGTGGTGTGGGGGCGACTAGGAGGAAAGGGAAGGGATCCAACAACTACTAATCATCCCTGTTGAGATTGCTCTTCCTTCTTTCAATTTCAATGGCCTCCCTAAACTTTCGGTGATGAAAAGGAGAAATATTAGCAATAACCTGAGACTCCTCAATACGTATATGATGCTTAGTCTTCTTTGCATGTTTTGTTAGGGCAGAAGAATGGGTCCTCCCATGTTTGATGTCAACTGTGTGCTCATGAATCCTATGATTAGTAAAACACCCATTTTCACCAACATAGGGGGTCCCACAGGAACAAGGAGTAACATAAACACCTTTCTTGTCCTTGAGTCAACAGGGTCTTTTACAAATATTAGGGAGCTATGAATAGTTTTAAGGGGTGTAAAGGTTGAGGGAACATTATGCTTCCTAGGATTCTTGCAATCCTTTTAGTGGTCCCCTGGATGAAAGGGATATGAACCCCAAAGATTCGATCTTTAGGGTCTTTCTTAACTCTGGGACCTATGCTAGTTTTAGGGAAAGCTTTCAGACCTTGGTGCCTACCATATCCATTATTAACAGAAACATTAAGGAGATGGGCTTTCTCTTTATCAAGGTTTTTTTCATCAAAGATTCTCAGCGCATGAGTAGCTAGCGTGTCAAGAACACCCAACTTTTGAGAAGGGAAATGATGAGAGTTGGCATGAAGATACTTCTCAATATGATTTTTCTTCCAAAACACCTGGTGGAAGAAAGAACTGTCATCATTCTTCGAAATAAGAACATCAAGGAAAGGCAAGCACCCATAAATTTCTTGCTCCATAGTAAACTTTATGGAGGAAGATTGATTGTTGAGATGCTTGGAAAAAATATCTAACTCTTCTTGGCTATGAGACTATATGACACCAATGTCATCCACAAATATCTTTCAAAGCTTCGGTAGGAAATGGGCTAAGGCCAAAGCCTTGGATTCAAAGTCTTCCATAAAAATATTAGCAACAACTGGGGATAGGGGGAGCCCATGGCAACCCTATAGGTTTTCTCATAGAATTACCCTTCAAAGTAGAAAAAATTCCAAGTAAGACAAATCTCAACTAATCGAGTGATATTGGGGTCAGTGAGGCAATTTATGACCTCAATGACCTCCTAGATAGGGATGCAAGTGTAAATGTAGACCACATCAAAACTCACAAGAATGTCCCCAGGGTCAAACTTTATGCCCCTTAACTTAGCTTTGAACAAAGAAGAGTCTTTGATGAATGACTTTGTGCAGCCAATAAGGGGTTTAAGCTTCAAAGCAAGGTACTTGGCTAGGAGGTAAGGAAACTATTTATTGTTGTGATCCTGGATGTATACCAAGAGGAAGAGGAAGTTATAGAAATGGCCATTGTTTTTCAAAGAGAAGAAGAGATTGCAACTCCTTAAAAATAATACATTACCACTACCCCAAAATTGGAAAGGACATCCAAGGTTACGAGATAGAAAATAGTAATTTCTCCTCTTCTTATGCCCTTGTATCCATCAATTTTTGGGTAGAATCTTATGCTTGAAATACAAAATAAAAATCTTCAAACCACTATCAAATTTTTAGAAGATAAAATAATGAAGGGTAGGATCTTTGAGAGGTTACACTTCCTTACCTAAGAAACATATTCCCTTTTTGCAAAAGAGCTTCTCTAGAAATAATTAGGATAGCCTAGAATTACAAAAGAGGAATCAAGGAGGTGGGTGTCTATATAAAAGAAAGCAGGCCTACCCTAATTGAATTTTTAATAGAAATAGGAAAAAATAGTGGAGGAAAAGGCCACCCAAATTGACATTCTTGATAGATGGGTGAGAGAAGAATAAGTAAAGGGAACCAATTGATAACATTTTATGAATAAAGTGTGATTCCTATTAAGGAACACAAACATATTGTTAAAGCATTAAGGGATAATTGGGATAAATATTTTGAAATCCATAAGATTCAATGGGAAGAGGCAAGAATGGAACAAAATAAATGATTTGACCTTGAAAAAAATAAACAAGTTGGAAATTGAGAAAATTCAAATTCAATTATTAGTTGACTCAAGTCTTAGTTTCCAAGCTCCCTCTCTACACACTGCAATATGTTGATATATAAAAAAATTACAATGTTTTGGAGAAAATCTATAATGACTAGGAGATATTTTTATATTACATCAAATGCCACCTTTGTAGAAGCATAATATTCCTGTACCAATGAAGAAAACAACCTCCTTTGTGAGCTATAACAACATCATGTTTTGTTTGAGATTTCTAGAAGAGAACCATGTAATGATTTAGTCTGTCCAACGCTTCGGATGGTTAGTCCATCCATCATCAGGGACCCAATATCTTGTGAGTGAACGAGTGATGAGGAGCCTTTTTATAGGAGATGAAGAGCCAAGTAACCATTAGAAAATAAACATGGTCAAAATGGTAACAAACTAGTAAAAATAATAATTGATCAGAAAACGAATTTTGAAGGATTAAATTAAAATTCAGAGAATAAGTTTAAATTTGACCAAAATAAAAAATAAGAATAAATTAATTTTGAAATTATGAAATAATAATTAATTAAAAATAATTTAAGGAATAATATTTTATTTATTTATTGTTCACATAAGAAATGGAGCTGATATGAAATCTAGGGTTTGAGCGCTCTCTGGGGCCTCCCCTGGCACCTCTGGTTTAGGCCTTCGGCGCCCTGACCGACATGGCGGATCCACAATAGCATCTTGGTGCCTGCTCCTTTAAGGATTTGGTCTCTGGTTGGCCATTAGACCATGCTTCCTTATTCACCAAGTTTTCTTCCAGATCCATCTTCTACACGCCACCAGGAGGAAACTCTAACAAAGAAGAAATAACACTTCAAGAGAAGAAAGAGCCGCCTCAGAGGAACAAAGACACAAAAAAAAGGATAACAAAGGATAGTTGGGCAGAAAAAGGTAAGGGTACAGACACGTCCTTCCCTGCTAACGTAAATCCTTCAAAAACTCAGGAGCAATCACAAGATCAAGGCAAAAAGACTAAGAATATTTGTAACCCCAAAGCCAAGAAAATCCCATAATTGGAAATCCAGGACCCTAGGGTAGTAGTATATAGAGAATACATGCAAGAACACGCAGTAATATGCAAGTTCATGGGCATTTGGCCAACTGAAAGAGCCCTGAACTGGTGGATTCAAAGAAAATGGACACCCAAAAGGGATATCATACTACAGTTGGGCTCCAAAGGATTCTTTACAGTTATGTTTGACCTCCTACAGGATAGAGACAAAATATTTGAAGGAGTACCCTATTTCTACAATTCAGTTGGTTTGTACATGAGATTTTGGAGGGAGAACTTCACACCAAAAAAAGAGGATTTTAAGAGGGTTCTAGTCTAGGTATGCCTCTACTCCTTACCAATTTATTATTGGGCTCCTTCAATCTCAAAATGCATAGGAGACCAGTTGGGGAAGTACATCAAAATGTTTGAAGGCACTAGAATGGGTCACTATGTTTCCTATGCCTAAATTTGTGTATATATAGACATCTTTGGTGCCTCGCAAGAAGTAACTAAATCAATCTTCAGGGGAGAAGTATGGCTGCAAACTATATACTATGAACATATACCCTTATGATGCAAAAAGTGCCATGAGTATAGGAATCTCTTCCGATATTGTCGAATGAATAAAACCCCTCAACCATAAGAGCAAGCAAGTAAATGAAAAGATAGCGAAGGATTTACTAAAGTCATTTCGAGGAACACGAATAACAGGACAAGGGCTATCCCTAAGAAGAACCAATTTAAAGAATCAAGCCAGAACCAATTCAATGTATTGAACATTACCCAAGAGCAAATGGATCTTAATGAACTAATAGGAGATGAAGGAGGAGAGGAAGAAATGATCCCAATAGACAACAAACACGATGAGAGGGATACAGGTTATACAAATCGAGGAAAGGAGCATTTGTAAGAAAATACATAAATGGAGAAAATGTAAAGAGAGGAAACACTAGAGGAAAACACCATAGAGGAAGCTCTGCAGGGGGCAGACCTTGCAACAATTGCAAAGGAATGGAAACAAAAATGAATAAATTCCATATCAAAACAAAAATTACAAAAAATAAAAGGAGCTTATCTCCTCTAGGAAGAACTAAAACTCAAAGCTCACCATCCATCACAAGAAAGCACAATTTCAAAGGGTATATTAGTAAATATTCCATTATAAGGACTCAACCACAAAGGCTCAAGCCAAAAGCGAGGTAAAAAAAACACAAGTCAGCGCTTCCAAAAACTGGGCAACAAATTAATCAACGAAGGAAAGGTAATTAAGGCTCTGACTCTATACCCATATCTATGTCAATCAATTGCATCTCTTGGAATATTAGAGGACTGAAAAATCCTAGGAAGAAACATATCTTAAAAAGCATAATCTTGTTTAATTATCCTAACATCCTATTGATTCAAGAAACTAAACTTGAATCGACTCATCCCCCCTCCTTCTCAACTCTTGCTTCAAGCCTTACAACTCCTTGGCCAACACAGATACATGTATGGTGGGGGGCATAATGACCTTTCAAAAAAACTCCAAATTAGACCTCATATTCTCTCTAGCCACTCATCATTCCATAACAGTGATCCTGATAATCATAGGTACCAACGAGAGAATTTGCATATCTAATATTTATGCCCCACACAAGGTGACAAACCATATCAAAATTCTCCAAAACATCTCCATTCTCCTTGACCCTCTTCACCACCCTCTCAAATTCATAGCAGGTGATTTTAATATGATAACTAGCTTGTCTGAGAAGAAAGGAGGTATGCAGAAGTTGGATAAGGACTCTGAGGCTTTCCTCACCATCATTGAAAACCTCAACCTCATCAACATTCCTACCAACAATGGCATTTTCACCTAGAATAATAGAAGAGGAGGAGTCCTTCAAATTTCCTCCTATTTAGATCACTTCCTTTTATCCGGGGCAAGTTATCTTACCTCGTGGGAAACGGAGGTGAGAATCCTACCACAAGAAAGCTTTGATCACTAGGCAATCTCTCTCAAGATTCAAATTTCCAATGGTCCAAAAAATAAGCTTTTTAGATTCAAGGCCTTTTGGTTGGATCACCAAGACTTCATGAAAAAAATGAAACAATGGTGGACTTACACTCCCATCAGAACTGGAAACAAAATGTACACATTCCAACAAAAGTTAAAACATATCAAAGAGGAAATAAAAAAATAGAACAAAGAAACATTTCGCAACATCATCACGGACAAAAAAACTTGGAGCATCAATTGGAACTTCTCCAACAAATCATAATTGAAGAAGGGTTAACAGAGAATAGTAAGCATGAGGAACATAGGCTACAAAAAATCTAGGAGGAAAGAGCCATCTAGGAAGAAAATTTGCGGCAACAAAAATCCATAATAAATTGGCTGAAATGTGGGTAAAGGAATGTGACTTTTTTCAATAAAACAATGATACAACATAGGAGGAACAACATAATTTCAGCTTTGAAGAACCAAGATGGTCATCTCATTCACTCTCAAGAAGAGTTGGAAACAAAGCTCAATCACTATTTCAGTGCTCTTCTCAAAGAGCCAAGGAATGACCAAGATGAGGACATCAAAAAAATCATCAATCATATCCCCAAAATCCTCACAGAGGATCATAACAAAATGCTCCTAAGGATCTCTCTCTAGGAAGTGGAAGATGTAGTCATGGGAATTCCCAATGGCAAAGCACCAGGTTTGGATGCTTTCACCATTGATTTCTGCAAAGCTTGCTGACCTATCATCCATTTGGAAGTGCATGCCCTTGTGGAAGAATCTCGAATTCAGAAGTTTTTCCTTAAAGCCCTTAACTCCACCTTCCTAACTTTTATTCCCAAGGGAACTTCTCCTGATTCGCCGGACAAATTTAGGCCCATATCCCTCTGTAATGCCATCTACAAAATAATCTCCAAAGTTCTCACCAATCGAATTAAAGTCATCCTCCCTCTCCTCATCGCCCATCAACATTCCATCTATGTGGAAGGAAGGGAAATCATGGATAGTATCATCCTCTCTCATCAGCTTATCCACTCTCTTAAATCCCAAAAAAAAAACCCGGTATGATGACTTAGCTAGATATGTCCAAAGCCTTTGACAAAATTAGCTAGAACTATATGAGACAGGTCTTGGCAGCGTTTGGGTTCAACAAAGACATCATCAAGTGGATCATGGCTATGGTGTTGGGAAATTTTTTCTCCATCCTCGTTAATGGATCCCTTTCACAACCCTTTAATCCTTTTAGGGGTATTAGTCAAGGGGATGCAATCTCTCCCTTCCTCTTCATTTTAATGGCTGAAGGGCTAAGTCGCTCTATCTCTACTGCCCAGCAACAAAATAAGCTCTTTGGTCTCCAACCCCATGCCTGTGCTCCCCCATCAACATGCCAACAATTTGTGGATGATAACCCTCTCGCGGGCCTCCCATCTATCAAAGAATCCTCCTCTTTCATGTCCATTCTTTCGGATTTATCTGCTACACCAGGAACCTCCATCAACCCCGTGAAATCCAAGTTTTTCTTCTTTAACACTCCACTGCCCATTTGTAGGAACATTGCCAGACTCCTGGCTATTCCCATTTGTACCCTCCCCTCCACTTACCTTAGTGTTCCCCTTATAAACATGCCTCTCTCCCAGGCCACCTGGGAGGACCTGATTAATAAGATGGAGAGAATAATTTCCAAATGGACCTTCAGATCTCTCAATCTGGTAGGTCATCTTATCCTAGTCAAGTCTATTTTACAGGCCATCCCGCTCTACTTGTACTTGGCTCTGGAAGCCACAAAAGTGATTTCGAACAAAATCAGAAACCTTAAGAGGAACTTCTTATGGAGAGGTGCAGAGGTAAAATAGGAGTGGGCTCTGGTGGCATGGGAAAAACTTTGCAAGCCCAAGAAAGATGGTGGCCTTGGTCTTAGAGAGATAGACCTCCTGGGAAAGGCCCTGGGAGCCAAAACCTTATGGATATGGATTGTAAACCCCAACTCCTCTTAGGGAATCCTATGGAAAGAAAAGTATTCCCCCTCCATTTCACAAGAGAAAATCATCAGGCTAAATGGAAATATCAAAGGTTCGGTCATCTAGAACCAAGCGTGGGAGAACAAGGATATCATTGAAAATCATAGTTTCTAGGAATTAGGCAACGAAAACAAGGATTTTTTCTGGGAGGACACCTGGCAACAAATCCCGAAATTGATCAAGATCAATATCACCAAATCAAGGCTGATATGCAATACAAAGGGAAGATCAAAGTCAATCATTACTGGAAAACGAGTGACGAAAAGGATAGATGGAGAATTTGGATGGAACAAGAGGATTGGACCCCCATATGAATCCCCAAGCCTAGTCATACCTCTCATAAGAACTACAAAAAATACAAATCCTCTTTGACTCTGATAAGGATCAACTCAGATAGGGGAAAAATTAGCAGGACATTTCAATTTAAAAGAAGCCTACAGATACATAGCAAAGCAAGATCAACTTAAACCAGAACCGAAGTGGAACTCAATCTGGGATAGGAAGCACTGGCCGAAAATATATATCTTTCTATGGTTAGTCATGCATAGAAAGATTTTAACGTGGGATAGCCTAAGAAGAAAAGGCTTTATTGGCCCATCGAGATGCCCTCTCTGCCAGGATGAAGAAGAAACCCCCAAACATTTGTCAAATGTATGCCCATTCGCATCCAATTTATGGGATTGGATTTCACTAGTCTTCAACATCTCTGATCGAGACCCCTCATCTATTCAAAGTACCATTGTGAATTGGACATATGTCTTCTCCTCTCATCCTCTGGTTAATCGCACATGGAATTTAATTCATGGTTTGATCGGCTGGGCTCTGTGGAAGGAGCACAACACAAATCTTTTGCGGCATCTCCACCTAGGAGAAAATCATAATCTCGATGATCAAAAGCGCAATCTGGGAAACAATGACCTCTCTACCTACTCAGGCTATCAAAGCCCCTCCCACCATCTTCGAAGATAGAATTATCTCAATGTTGGATCTCCTTCAGATCAAGGTCCATGAAGCCACCCCCCTCTCCAAACTTGAAAAGAAAAAAAAAACACATGGAGGCTGCCAGAGAAGGAGACTTTCAAGCTCAACTATGACAGCGTAACTAAGAGGAATTCAGGCCTTGCTGGACTTTGAGGAGTCTTAAGAAAATATAAAGGAGAGATAATCTCGATATATGAGGTCCACATAGGTTTAGCCACAAACAATGTCGCAAAAATTCATGCACTAGAAAATGGCATCACCACAATGCACAACCTAAAGCTTAGTCCTCTAATTGTAGAAGGAGATTCCACGCTGGCCACTCAAATTGGCAAAAAGCTTCAGCGGGGCATCAAGGTGGACAAAATTCTGGATAACTAGTGCCTAAACAAAATAATACAGTGGATCAAGCAGAGAATTGACAACATGGTAGGCCTCCACTTTCGAGCAATTAGAAGGAAGGGAAATAAACTCGCAGACAGATTGGCGAATGAGGTTATGACTGGTACTCTACACCTGTAGTCTCGAGCATGATAGGAATTGGAGGAAGGTGAACTCCGTCAACAATGTGCATCAATCAATGATGAAGATAACCACTCTACCAAACAATAACTATTCACATACCCTTCATCATTTCAAGGTCGATTTTCTATTCCGTTGGAAGGACACGTGGATGGCACACACATATAGACTAATCCTTGGCTTGCCTGATTCTAGAACCCACAATGCCACCTCCGATATCCCTTGTGTGACCACCACCTCCTAGCCACATCCTCTTTGGTCAGACATTACTCCACCTCCATGCATCAAAACTTCACATGCTTTCCCTTCCTGCCCCTTCTCCCTGTTCTAGGCCTCCCACCATCACCCAACTTCTATATATTTTCCCCTCCCTCTTCTCCCCCACATTCTTCTCTCTGCCTTTCTCCCTCTCTGTCGATCCTTCAAACTTTGGTTCCCCTCACTGCGTAGCCCTTCTGCTTCTCTCATGGCCCCAAAGAATTACTCCACCCCTGGTTCCAGTCGGGGAGGTGAGCGTAGTCACATAGCCTCCCACTGGCAGTCCCTGGGTTCACCCCCTAGGACTCGCATGGAGACCTCTATAAGGCGCATAACTCTGACCTACGTGGCGATGGTAAATCCTAAAACTCAGTAGTGCATTGCTGATTTAGAATCCCAAGAAAATGATCTCTGTAGAGAGGTCACTACTGAGGAAGTCGATGCCAACTTTGCTTAAATTCCTGACATTGCCTTCACCTGAGCACGCGGAAACCTCTACATGTGAACTATCGATGCATGGTGGAAAATGAAAACCATTATGAGGTTAGCAATGCAGGGGTAGGAAGAGAGTACCAAGGTACTGGAAACAAATATTGACAGGCTAACTGAGAAGTTTGTGATGTATGTCCAAGCCATCCACCACTGTAGATTCATTACTTGGGACGCACCACAATACACAATTATCAAGAAGAAGTCCATGAAGAAGGTCCATTTGACTGCTAAAGGATCCCCAAGCATCAAGAAAGAGGCTGTTGGTGCATCCAAAAGTCGACAAAACATCAATGCGCAGCAGGAGGGAAGCTCTCAAGAGACACTCATTTGTCTAGATGAGGATCTAGTAACCATCAACCAGGTGTCTTCGTCAACCTCCTTTTTTTTTCTTCCTCCGCGAAGGGTTGTCTGTCACGGAGAAAAACGACTCTTGCCTTATCGGCCTCACTATGGTTTCCTTCTCTTCTCTCAGTTTCTATACTCTCAGTTTTGAGAATTCTTTGAAGAGGGTTCCTCTCAGTTTCAACCTCTAGACTCAGAACCCACCTTTGTCATGGTTGCTTGTAAAAAAAGACAAATCCATGGCCATTTCAGGGGTTTCGGTTGGGTCTTGTGTCAGGCTCTCTCTCCCACACAACCCAAATTATGTAATATGTGAGTTTCCAAAATAATATATTTTATCTTATTCACAATTATTATTATTATTATTATGAATTAAAGAATTGAATTAAGAGTCAATAACAAAATAATATTTTGACTTAATTGATATCTAAGTATTTAAAAGAATAGATTAAATTGCAGTTTAAGTTAGAATTTATGACCAAAATCATAAATGAGAATTAATTAAATTTTGAAGATTAAGAATTAATTAAGAATATTATTGATAAACAATTTTTTTCTTTTTAATTTTTAATTAAAGTATTTCAAATAAAATTTGATAATCAAATAGTATTTAGTAATTATAAAGTAATATTAAAAGGGATTAAAAAAATCAAATAAAATAATTTAAAAGAGTACAAACAAGAATAGTGTAATAAATTAGATGCATTTAAAAAAAATAAAAATTAACAAGGGCTATATAGTAGCTAGTACCTTCTGTTTAGCTTAAATATAGCTTAATGAAACAAAAAAATAACAAAGGCAAAGATTTCATCACAAAAATAAAACAACTAAATATTAATTGCTTGAATCCATCACCAAAAAAAGAATGATTAACAAAGTTTGTGTATAGATATAATATATATATATAATATATAATATAATAAATTAATATATAAATAAAATATAAATATAATAAAACACCTAATTAAAAATAGTGGAAAAAATTAAATTCATGAAAAAGAAATAATAGAAAAAGAAAACAAAAAAAAAAAAAACATAAAATAATGAAATAAACTAAAAATAAAATTAGGAATGAATAATGGAATTACTAAAATAACCCAAATAATCTCCAACAATACCTTCCAAGTAAAATAAATTAATAAATAAAAAAAAAAAAAAATTGAATTCCTAATGTTAAACTATACATAAAAATCATAAATTTTTGGTCAAAGACAAACTAATACCGAGTCAAAAGTAAAACTTAATGGGTTATACCATGCATGTGGCACTTGTAATAATAAAATAGAATGAGAGGTAGTCAAATTTAACTAAATTTCTAAGAGGGAATTAAAATATTGAGAGATAAAGAAAACTCAATTAAAACACAATAAAACATAAGACATTATTAATTCGACAATTTTAAGACCCGGTCGACCCTAAGGACATGAAAGGTGTCTATGTTATTCCCTGTTCCTATGGGACCCCCTACATTGGTGAGACGGGTTATTCGATTAATCAAAGAATTAATGAGCACTCAGCTGACTTAAAACATGGGAGGACTCGATCGTCTGCCTTAGCAGAGCATGCTGAAAAGATAAAACATCATGTATGTATTGAGGAGGCTTATGTTATTGCTAGGGTTGCTCATTTTCATAACAGGAAATTTAGGGAAGCAATTGAGACTGAAAAAAGCCAAATAATCTCAATAGAGATGATGGCTAGAAAATCAGTAGTTGCTGGATCCCTGCCCTCTCTTCCTAGCCGTTTTGCCCCCGCTCTCTTTGTTTTTCTTGCCCCTCTTTTTTTGGATTTTCGGTTTTCTCATGTTTTATCGTCCCTTTGATTATTTTTTTTTAATTACCTTAATAAGTTATTCTTTACCTTAATAGGTTATCCTTTAAAGAATAATTCTTACTATATAAAGCTTAAGTTAATTTATGTTAATAGCTTTTCTATTAAGATTGATTAATAAATCTAACAACAAATAGTAGTTATGTTAATAAATATAACAATAGTGACTTACAATTAGATTTTTTATTTTTATTAACCTATTTGATTAAATATAAATTAAAACTACCATACAATTAATTAACTAAATATTTTATTTTAAATGAATTTGAAATATTTAATTATATAACTCAGACTTATGTGTATTTAATGTTAAACATTTTAATTCATGTTAATTAAATATGTTACCTTATATACATATGTTTTAAACTAACTTCCCATTAACTATTTAATTATATATAAATTTAAACCCCTTTTTAATTTAATAATAGTCAAACTAACTCACTATCGATTTAATAATCATTGAACTTTAACTTATCTATTCATTTAATTTTTAACTAACTAACTAAATATTTATTTTTAATTCCTATTAATTAATTTTTAAATATGGTTATGCTCTCTTATCCCTGTCCCTTAGTCCAGTCTGACTAGTTGTTTCCCAGTCAAATATAGCCGTTAGCTAGTCTAGCCTACCAGTTCAATATAGTCGTTACTTGGTCAAATATAGCCGTTGGATGCTCTACTCTGACTATTTAACATGCAGCCTAGATCTGATTCTTCAACTTGTCTTGATGATGAACCACACTGGTTGGTTCGAAACGCGTCGACAAAGGAATTTGAATGTGATTTACACTAATTTGTTTTCTAAAAAACATGATATGGATCACAGAAGTTTAAATTCATCAATTTGAAGATAATTTTAGAAAATATAGATAAGAATGAAATTTTTTGGAATAACTTAGAAATTTTTGAACAAATGATATGATGAAGTTTATTTATTGTTCGATGACTCTATATGGAATCCTAACCAGTTCATGGGGGATGTATAATTGGGAGCATTTATGTCTTATTTAAGGAACCACATTAATTGAGCATTTTCTCACAAAATTACATAGAACAATGTTAGAAGCAACTTCTGGGTTAGAGAGGAATTTCATAGTACTTTACAAGTTATTAACATACATAAACAATGGACCTTCTCCCAACCACATACAAAATTCATGACCAAGAATAAGGAAAAATCCTTTACACATTGCAAGGCACAAATTGAGGTGCTCTAAAAGGTAGCTATAGAAGGATGCATGGAGAGATGGAAACAAGCCAATGAATATTTCTAACAAAGAGACCCCTTTACTCTTGGAAATATGAAGGTAGCACTAGAGGGGTTGCAAAAATATATCAAGTGTAGGGAAAACTATGGAAATAATTGGATAGCTCTAACTTTCCACTATCTGATGATCTAGCTACCTATTAGGGAGCACATGAAAGACTACAAGTTGTTTAGGAGGGAGAAACTAGTCTACTTGAAGGATATTTAGGAAAGAGGAAGCTAAATTCCATGCCAATGAAGTAGTGAACATTGATTGTAGCCTCAACAACCTCTAGGGAGCCTTGCCTACTCAAACTCAGACTAATTGTTGGTTGCACAATTCAGTTAGAGGGAGATGGTGGGTGTTGAAACTGATATCTTTTCAACACTCATCCAATAAGTTTTGTATAACCTTTTCCCATATCGATATCATTTTGATACCATTTTCATCCATATTGGTGCATTTTTGGTCAAGGTATAATCCCCCTTAATATTCCATTCAATACTTATTCTTATCCATTTTGAGGATGTTAGTACCTTTCTATGCTAAAAATCACATATATGAAAGAAGTTCCATAAGTAGCTTCCAAACATAGGTGTTGCAACTCTCCCAACAACAACTCTCCATGGGACATGGGTGTTGCAACTCTTCATAGGACATAGGTTAAGCAACTCCTAAGTATGAGTTTCTTCAAGTCTCTACTTCAGTGTATTACATGTTGCAACTTTAAGTTGTTGCCACTCATGATACAACTCTAGGTTCTTGCCACCATTGCTGCAACTTCCTATCACCTTGGCTTTCAAATCTTTGTTGTTGCAACTCTCAGCTCCATGTTGATGTGACTCCCACCTCTTTGATGTTGCAAATTATGCTTGAATCTCATTATTGTTCTGACTCACTCCGCCTCATCATTGTTGCAACTCACTCAAGGCTATTTCTACAGCTTCGAGGAAGGATATTGTGACTCTACACCAATTGTAATAATACATTAGTCAACCAAAAAAATATCATCTATGGACTAGTTAAGTAGACAAAAGCCATTATCTTTATGTAGGAAAATGAATAAGGAAAATAGGTGCTTTGAAAAGAATGGATGACTCAACCATTATCTATCATGTACTTGATTAATCCAACATGTGCTCAATTTTGCTATCTTTTGGAAAGACAATGTAACTAGATGGAATGGCTTATGGCTATCCCTTAACTAATTTCATTAAATTATATAGGAAACATTATGTATAAAATCTATGTTGCCTTTGAACTAGTGGAGTTAGTAATTGAGCCAGCTGGTTAATCAAAACAAAGTTCTTTATTGAAACTCCAAGTTCTTGAAATTTAAAGTTCCTTTTCATTTAGATTCAATCAATAGTGTGTTGAGTATCTAGGTCCTTACTTCCTTCCTAAGCAAATTCCTTTTCTAAGGAGGTACCCCCCTCCCTCCAGCTAGGTACTATTTTTACTTTACAGATCAATGTATTTTATGTATTTCTTTTATTTCTAGTCTGTTGGGTGTGGAGCTTGGTTATCTTCTTTATTCAGAGGTATCACCACATTGGACCTGAGTTTGTAATGTGATAGAAAAGAGCACGTAATATTTGCGCTGCAAGGGGGGTCTGGGGGGGGGGAGCAGCAACAATATTTAGGATCTCGCCCCTAGTGGAGGATCGGGGGCAGTGCCCCCAAAGCTAAAAAGAGATGTAAAATTGCCTTGTAAAATGTTGTAATTTTGTAGTCAATTTGGGCCATTTATTAGTTGCATATCTGATGATAGAAGTTATGTTTAACTTAGGGTTTTTTTCCCTAGAAGAAAACCCCTCGCTGTATATGAGGGAATTGTATTATGTCTATGAAGAGATATATTCTCAGTAAGAAAGAGAGAGGAGATTGTGTGAGAATGAAGAGCAAACTACAACGGATCTATTGTAGGTTGTATCTCTTCAGTTTGCTGGATAATATAAAAGGAAGGGCTGGCTATTTCTTTGTGGATGTAGCCCAAATTGGGTGAACCAAGTATATCTATGTCTCTCTTGTTTTATGTGTTTTCCGTGTTTATATTTCTGCAATATATTTTATGTGTTCCATTTCTCTGTAATATATATTTTTCTAACAATTGGTATCAGGGTGGAAGGTCTATTTGGATGATAAACGCACAAGAGAGAAGGGTTCCTAGTTCAAGTGGGAGCAATGGCGGAAGATGGTAGGTTTAGGGTCGAAAAAATTAACTACCAAAACTGCCAGCTATGGAAGATGCATATGTAAGGTTATTTGTACCAGAAACATCTGTGCTAACCATTGAGCGGAAAGACAAAGAAGCCGATGAGTATGACATACAAATAATGGGATATTATTGACAGAAATGAACTTGGAACAATACTGTTGTGCCTAGCAGCATCGGTATCCTTTAATATTTCAAAGGGAACAACAACAAAGGGTTTAATGTTGACATTGGCCAAACTATATGAAAAACTCTCAGCGTAAATAATTTATTTCTTATGAAGCATTTATTTAAAATGAAGATGTCAGAAGGTGGATCTGTTGCTAATCATTTCAATGAATTTAATATAGTTACCAACCAATTAAGTTCTGTAGGAGTAACTTTTGATGATGAAAATATGGCTCTATTATTTTTGTGCTCATTTCCATAAAGTTGGAATGGTTAGTTATTGCCATTAGTAGCTCTGTCTTTGGATTTAGTACTTTAAAGTTTGATGATGTTGACGGTGTAATCCTCAACAAGGAAATGGGAAAAAAAAGCTCTGGTGAGACATCAGCTAATGCTTTGACCGCAGAGACTAGGGGAAGAAAAATGGAAAGAGGAAAGAGCCCGGGATATCGCAATAAGTCAAGGAAAGCTAGATCCATGTCTAGATCGGGGATAATGTGCTTGAAATGCGGGAAGAAAGGACACCTGAAGAAATACCGCAAGTCTTAGAAGGGAAAAGAAGGAGACGCGTAGCAAGAAAAAAATCATGAAGTGAATGTGATAGGTGATGTGTTGCAAGATACTTTGAATCTTTCATTAGAAAATATTATTGATGCCTGGGTGGTAGATTCAGGGGCCTCATTCCATGCCACACCTGATAGGAAACATTTTCATGATTATGTTCAACGATATTTTGGATAGGTTTGATTGAGTGATGATAAACCCTGTAAAATCATTGGAATGGGTACAATTTTCATAAAAAAGCAGAATGGAAATCAATGGCTATTGAATGAGGTAAGGCATATTCCAGATCTGAAGAAAAATCTTATTTCAACATGGTAGTTGGGAGGTGAAGGCTATGTGACAACTTTTACAGATAAAACCTAGAAGGTCACTAAAGGAGGCTTGGTAATAGAAAAAAGGAGAAAAGGTTGGTACATTGTATTTATGTAATGGTATTTCTAATTCTGTTAATGCTTTAACCTCTAAAGGAGAACATACGACATTGTGGCATCATAGGCTCGGGCACATGAGTGAGAAGGGGATGCAGATTCTTCACTCAAGAAATTTGTTTGCCAGGTTTGAAGCATGTTGATTTAAAATTCTGTGAGAATTATGTTTATGGAAAACATAAGAGAGTCAGATTCCACAGAGTTGGGAAAGAAAAGAAGAGCGAAAAATTAGAACTTGTGCATACATATGTATGGGGCCTGCTCAGGTATCATCTCTCAGTGGATCTCGCTATTATGTTACTTTTATGGATGATGCAACCAGAAAAACCCAGATTTATTGTATTCGAAATAAACCTAATGTATTTGATAGTTTGAAGAAATGGAAAGATTTGGTTGAAAATGAGACAAGAAAAAGGTCGAAGTGTCTCAGATCAGAAAATGGAGGTGAATATTGCAGCAAAGAGTTTGATAGGTACCTTTTAGAGAATGGAATTGGTAGAGAGAAGACAGTTCCAAGAACACCACAAGAAAATGGTGTGTCAGAAAGGATGAACAGGACAATCATGGAGCGCACAAGGTGCATGATATTGCATGTAGGATTTCCTTTACAATTTTGGGCAGAGCCTATCGATATTGTTCTTTATCTAATAAACATGGGACCTTTAAGTTCCTTGGTTGGTGGTATTCCAGAGGAGGCATGGACAGATAAAATGATAAATTACTCTTTTCTAAAGAATTTTGGTTGTGAAGCCTTTGCCCACATTAATAAAGAAAATAGAACAAAGCTTGAGGTGAAATAAAAGAAATGTACCTTTATTGGATATGGTGTTAATGATTTTTGTTATCACTTTTATGATTACGAAAAATAAAAAATCATTAGGAGCAGGGATTTCATATTCAATGAAAAGGTTTTGTATAAGGATTATTTGCAGGAAAAGAAACAAGAAACAAGAAAAAGAAAATAGAGAATACATAGTGCTTGATGATATCAAAGAAAAAGTGAAGGTTCTTGAAAATCATAATGATCAATAGCCAGAATAGAAACAACAACCACGACAGCAATAAGCACCTCAAACACCTGAAAGTGGTGTTAGAATGTCTACTAGGAAAAGTAGACCCCTTGAATGATACTCTCCTTCATTATATTATGTGTTGTTAATTGATTTTGGTGAATGAGAATGTTATGAAGAAGTAGTGAAGGTAGAAACCAAGAAGAAGTGGGAGCAAGCCATGAAAGAAGATATCGGCTCCTTAGCACATAACCAAACTCAGGACTTAGTCAGGTTTCCTGCAGGTAAAACAACATTGCAGAATAAATGGGTTTACAAGTTGAAGGAAGAAGATGGAGGTAGAAAAAGGTATAAAGCTAGACTTGTGGTGAAGGGGTTTGCACAGAAAAAGGGTATATACTTTGATGAGATATTTTCTCCTGTTGTTAAAATGACTTTAATCAAAACTATTTTAAGTCTAGTAACAGCTGAAGATTTCCATCTTGAAAAGTTAGATGTAAAGACAAACTTTCTCCATGGGGATTTGGAGGAAGAGATATATATGCAGCAACCACAATGATATGAAGTAAAAGGAAGGAGAAACTAGTGTGCAAGTTGAAGAAGATCTTGTATGGCTTAAAACAGGTTCCAAAACAGTGGTATCAAAAATTTGACAGGTTTATGTTTAAACAAGGTTATACTAGATGCCACTTTGATCATTGTGTTTATCTCAAAAGGCAAAATGATGGCAGCTATATTATATTGTTATTGTATGTAGATGAAATGCTTGTTGCAGGTTCTAACATGTAGGAAATAAATGTGCTCAAAAGGAAATTGGCAAACTCATTTGCAATGAAGGATTTGGGTGCTGCAAAACAAATCCTTGGTATGAGAATAACTAGAGACAAGTAGAATAAAAAATTAGCATTGTCTCAAAGTGAGTACATAGAAAAGGTGTTGAAAAGATTTAATATGCAGAATGAAAACCCAGTTAATATACCTTTGGCTAGCCATTTCAAACTAAGTAAGGAGGTGTGTCCCAAGACTCAGGAAGAAATGAATTATATGTCTAAAGTTCCATATGCATTAACAGTTGGAAGCTTAATGTATGCAATGGTCTACACAAGGCTTGAAATTGCACATGCAGTGGAAGTTGTAAGTTGGTACATGAACAATCCAAAAAAGGATATTGGATGGTGGTGAAGTGGATTCTCAGGTATTTTAGAGGTACCACAAATCAAGCATTATGCTTTGGTGGTTCAAACATTGCTCTACAGGGATATGTTGATGCAGATATGGCAAGTGATAGAGATAACATAAGGATAACAACAGGGTATGTGTTTACTGTAGATGGAACAACTATTAGTTTGGTTTCAAAACTACAAAGTGTTGTTGCACTCTCAACAATGGAAATAGAGTATGTTGCTGCTACAGAGGCTAGAAAAGAAATCATTCGGTTGCAAAGGTTTTTGGATGAATTAGGTAAGAAGCAATAGTTGGGAGGTTATATAGTGACAGCTAGAGTGCCATACATCTTGCAAATAACTTTGCATTTCATTCCAAGAAAAAACATATATAGCTCAAGTATCATTTCATATGATCAGTGTTGGAAAATGAACAGTTGAAGCTGGAAAAGATACACACTAGCCAGAATCTTGCAGATATATTAACAAAAGTTGTAACCAGGGACAAACTGAGATTTTTCTCGGTTTAAATTGGTCTTCAAGTATGATGATGAAGATGAGAAACAACTAGGCCCAAAGTGGAGTCATTGTCCAACAAATGAAGTAACGATGGAGTTGCTATAATTAGTCTCCAAGTGGGCGATTGTTGAGTGTGGAGCCTAATTATCTTCTTTATTCAGAGGTATCACTTCATTGGACCCCAGTTTGCAATGTGGTGGCAACACTGCCCATAATATTTGCATTGCAAGGGGGGTTTAGGTGGGGGTGGTAGTGATCTTTAGGAGCCCCCCCTTATCAAGGTTCGGGGGCAGTGGCCTTGAAGCTAAAAATAGATGTAAATCTGCCTTGTAAAATGTTGTAATTTTGTAGTCAATCTGGGCTATTCATTAGGCGAAGATCTGACGATAGAAGTTATGTTTAATTTAGGGTTTTTTTCCCCTAGAGGGCAACCCCTCTCTATATATGAGGGAATTTTATTACGTTTATGAAGTTCTGTATTCTGAGTGAGAAAGAGAGAGGAGATTGTGTGAGAGTGAAGAGGGAATTACAATGGATCTTTTGTACATTGCATCTCTATAGTTTGCTGGATAATATAAAAGGAAGGACTGGCTATTTATCCATTTTTGTAGCCCAAATTGGGCGAACCACGTATATTTGTGTCTCTCTTATTTTATGTGTTTTCTATGTTTATATTTCTGCAATATATTTTATGTGTTCCATTGCTCTGTAATATATAATTTTATAACATAGTCATTCCTTTAACCATTATTTATTTGTGATTCTAATATTTCCTTTGCTACAACTTTGAAGTTCAACTATTGTCACTTTAATTACTGCAACATTGAATTTCAATTGTTGGAGCTCTAACATTTCATGTGTTTTAACTCTGATAATTTACACTATTGTAATTTTGTAATGGTTTTATTGTTGCAACTTGGATAACTTGTACTATTGCCTATATAGTTGTTGACAGTGCTCAACCCACCAACATGTCAGGGGATCTCCTCGGTAAGAAGTCCCAACTAGACCTCAGACTGTTTGCTGTAGGAGTCCCAAAAATGGGTCGTATGGTATCGTCTTGACCACAATTGCGCATAGAGGTAAGTGAGATGTCCTTGTTGGTAGCAAGGGTGTGACATGCGCAGCAAGCCAAGGAAGGTCCATGAATGGTTCTAACACACGAAAGGTGGAATGAGTGCGTCCCTTGGAAACTTATGTAAACACGGAGCTTGGAAGGGAAAACACGAGAAAAAAAGCATCACAAACTTGAAGGAAGGTAAACCAACAATCCAAAGTGATGGTTAAACCAACAACACATTTCAGTAGTATTCATACATACATATACATAAAGAGTCTATACATATATACGTAAGAAAACATATACATATATCATTAGAGTAAAAATGTTAACTAAAATAAAATAACAACATATGCATGAAACAAACTGGCTTTGTTATATTAAGAAGTGAAAGTTCCAATCGTACAGTACAACCATGACCAACCACTAGTCTCGATAATGGAATGTTACAATCACTGCCACTTGCACCTCCAAAGAGATGTACTAGCTCTGCAATCTGGAGAAGCTAATGCTTGTTACAATACTCTCCAAGCTTTCTCTAAGATACTCCTATTGGAAGCTTGGTTGAAAAAAATCCTCTACAATGAGTTATGAGGTACTATAAATGGCAAAGGGTGGGGTGACCCTTGACATTCCCTTTGTAACTCTTCACCTACCCTCACGACCCTTCAACTACTACATGATTGTTACATTCAACTATCAACACATGGAATTTCACTTTAAAAGATGTTGCATACAATCTGAACATGTAACCATGTGAGAAAAAATAGGCTTGAGCAAGCAATGCAAGCTATCACTAACACTTAGATAGTTGTGGTAAGACCAACTCTTCGACATCCTTGCAATGATTAACGATGGCGAACTAATGCCAAGCTTGGTTGTCCATGAAAATGTCTGTGCGCTCAATGGTGACATCCTGGTGAAAGAGAACTCTTGCCTCCGTTGCATCCAGGTACATTGATATGGCTCCTCTATCCAACTCATCTGATAAGATGTGCATCATTGTCGTGAGTGCAACTGGACCAACAACATACTAATGCATAGTGTCTGTGCTAATCTCCAAGTGTGTGTTAGTGACCATGAGCATCAACTTGTCGAAATACATGTTCAGCTCCAGTCGGGCTTGCTTCTTGTCTTTGCCTCAGTGAGTGTGCCAAATGGGTGGGATCACATGCATGCGCACAATGACATCCATGCTCCTGAACACCCTTGCATGTGATCGACAACACTACTCACCCTATTTGCTCCATGCTAGCTACTGGACAAGTCCATAACCTGTATGGGCACAATCTCATTATTCTGTGCATGTTGTGTTTCCTGCTGTACATGTCCCTACTGCAACTCCTTCTCTTGTCTGTGCAACTCCTATTATTCCTTGAGTTGTCACTTCAGCACCTTTATCTCCTCTGTTTCTCTCTCTTCCCTCGCACAATTTTCTTGTCATGCTGTCACCTCATTTCCTCAATCTCCAAAGCTTCTTTCATCATGAGTGGATCTATTTTGAACTTGCAGCTACGTTCTACCTATGTATTGTCAACAACCTTTCTCTTACATTTGTCGCACACAAGTCTACTACCTTCTAATGATGCTAATGCTATTGCTTGCTGAAACAAACATGAGAAGCAGAATCACCTTGAAACAACTAAGCTAAAAGTTTTGAAGACTCCTAGAGGCAATGTGGGATGTTAGAGCTATAAGATTGATGTGAGGAATGATCTCTGCAACGTCCAATTCATGATTTATTATAATATCGAGGTTATGATGTGCATGCCACAAATCTAGGAAAAAGCAACACTTCATGATATTTTTCTAAAATGACCTTTGCATGTAACCTCAAGCTACTAAAAATAGATCCCTAAATCTAGGGATGCCTTTTGTATGCTATATTTTTCTATTTCGGGAAGAGTAGCCCCTGCATGAAAATCATTTTTGCTCGGTCCCAGAGGGAACTGGTCAACCCAAAGGCACATGCATCGGTCTGCGAGCTTGGGATGGAAATTTGTGCAATTCCTAGGCTGAGCAGAGTTGACTGTCTGTCGGCATTGTGCAATTTATTGTCTAAGCCGGTTAGTGCCTCCCAGAATTGTGAAATTTCTTGGCTGAGTTGGGTTGGATCTCCCTAATGGATTTCACAATTTCTGGGGTCAGTAGGTGACTGTCTCCTAGGACTGTGGAATTCCTGGGTTGAGCTGCAATGTCAGGCTAGATTGCACAGTTTTCTGAAGGAAGGTTGCTTGACTGCTCTGCACAATTCTAGATCCCAGTAGGTTGTTAGATGATTTGCGCAATTTATGGAGGGATGGCTGGTTCCCCTCTAGAATTGTACAATTTTATGGGGGAGTGTCTCGGCCATTAAATAGTCTAAGTCTAGAATGTTGCCGTGCAGGAGGAATAAACAAGCTAACATGCACAGGCCGACAGGCCACTGAAACTCAGTTGAAGCCTATGTTCTTAATAGTGCAAGACATGTTGCTAAGGATGGTTGGTAGGGAGGCTCCAAAATGAACCTAAGGAAAAAGTTTGGAGGGTGATTGTAGCCACTACAACAATTGGTGATACACTAGTAGATCTTCAGTTCTCTACATGGACCATGTTCATGAAAAATGAGTCTAACACCTTCGAAAGTATTGTTTAGTTCTCTGATCATCTCAACTTCCACACTTGCATGATTGTAAGATGTAGCATCTGCCATGATCTTGATCGATAGACACACATTTCAAGTCAAGTCAACAAAGTTGTTTTGATTGGGATGAGGGGTATATTAGTGCACAAGCCATATGATTTTCAGAGTTTTAGTTTCATCTATGGTGTTGCTCCATTGCCAGCAGGCCTGGATAGTACCCCAACGAAGTCATACAGGAACACAAGCATCGCTCTGATGCCAACGAGCCTAATCAGTACCCTGGCAGAGTTACTTGCATCACCTGTCTACATAGGAAGACTTTCTCTTCTTTCACCTTATTCATTTTCATTTTTTCAAAAAAATTTCACATTTTCATTTTCATAACCGTGCATAAAACTTATTCATTTCAAAGGCAGAAGAGGGATCTCAACTTATTAAGAGAAGAAGAGGTTGTTCCTTTAGAGAAGTAGTTTTTATATACCTCTGATGCACTTGTTAAGTTTTCCCCCCTCACCTTACTCTACTTGACTGAGTTGACAAGGATTAACCAAAAAACAATCGACTAGAGTAGGTGATACTAGTTAGCATGCAAGCGTTGTGTTTTCACCAAGCTTCACTTCGAACATAATGTATTTTACATTTATGTATCTTGGATTGAAGGAAACAAGCTCTTCATATAGAGGCAGGATGACTGATAACCAAGTATTGATAACCGCTCAAGTCCTCTTGTACTTTACCCAACTTGTTTCAAGAGTCACACACGGTTTCATGCGAAACTAACTTACGAACGTAAATAAGCAAATAAACAACAAAACAAAGAAAAATCGGGAGTAAAAGCATAAGAAAAGTGAGTAAGAAAGAAAGTAGAGTGTAATTCGGAGGATCAGAAGAACACGAAGACAAAGGTTGAGGCAAGACATGCATGTGATAACCCATGGGATTCGTAACCATATCTATGCGAAAATTGAGAGAAGTGATGTTGGGAGGGTGTGATAATTGAATGGATGTGTGTGCATGTTCTCCCACATTACTCTGCGGTGGTGGAGCTATTTGATGAGGGGATGACAGACAATCACTTTTGACAGTGACAGTCTCCATCTATGATTGCGCAACTCCATCACCGAAGTATGCTGAGCGAGGTTTGAGCCTAAACTTCTTCTTTGGATTGGCAGATTTGGTAAGACAATATTCAAAATTTTCCATGAAATACTGGAATTTCATCTAACTTTTCAAAGCTTGAAACTGTAATACACAGAATTGGTCCTAAAAATCCATAGGTGATTCTTGCAAGGTCTTCCATTGTTTTAATAGTTTTTTGTCAAGAGGTTCTGGATCAAAATGATGGAAAGTATATTCAATGAGATCACATAAATCCTCAAGTGATTGCACGCTGCTGGGTGGTAGACTCCAACACTACTGTAGTGGGTATTCATGAAGTGTGTATGCAAGCAACATGTTGGCCTCTTCTACATAGAACTCATCTACAAGGAATGCATAGAAGTCTTCTAAGTACTCATGCCAGGGTACTTTTCCTTCTCCATCATACGTGAAATCATACAAGAGATCAAAAAACTCCCTTGTGATGTCGAGAGGTTCGACATGTGAAAAACATCATGGAGGGATGAGTTTGATAGTATCCATGATAGATGTACGAAGATGCAAAACAAAATGTGAGGACTCATCTTGGCATCTGTCCCTCCTTCTAGCGCCAAAATGTTGACAGTGTTGGATCTGCCAACATGTCAGGGGATCTCCCCAATAAGAAGTCCCAACTAGAGCTAAGATCATTTGGTGTAGGATTCTCAGCAGTGGGTCGTACGGTATTTCCTTGACTGCGGTTGCGCGTAGAGGTAAGTGAGATGTCCTTGTTGGTAGCAAGGGTGTGACATGCATAGCAAGAGAAGGAAGGTGCATGAATGGTTCTGACACATGGAAGGTGGAATGAGTGCACCCCTTAGAAACCTATGTAAACATGCAGCTTGGAATGGAACACATGGGAAAAGATGCATCACAACTGAAAGGAAGGTGAACCAAAAATCCAAAGTGATGGTTAAACCAACAACACATTTCAGTAAGATTAATACATACATATACAGAAAGAGTCTATACATACATGCGTAAGAAAATAGATACATATATCATTAGAGTAAACAAGTTAAATGAAATACAATAACAACATATGCATGAAATGTGTCAGCTTTGTTATATTAAGAAGTGAAAGTTCCAATCATACAGTACAACCATGACCAACCACTAGTCCCGATAACGGAACATTACAGTCATTGCCACCTACTCCTCTAAAGAGATGTACTAGCTCTGCACTATGGAGAAGCCAAGGCTCGTTACAATACTCTCCAATCTTTCTCTAAGATACTCCTATCAGAAGCTTGCGGTACTATAAATCACAAAGAGTGGGGTGAGCCTTGACATTCCCCTTTGTGACTCTTCACCTGCCCTCATGACTCTTCAACTACTACATGACTGTTACATTCAACTATCGACACATGGACTTTAACTTTACAAGACATTACATACAATCTGCACATGTACCCATGTGAGACAAAATAGTCTTGAGCGAGCCATGCATGCTATCATTAACACTTGGATAGTTGTGGTAAGACCAACTCTTTGACATCCTTGCGATGATCAACAGTGGCGAATTGATGCCAAAATTGGACGTTCGTGATGGTGTCTGTGCGCTCAATTGTGACATCCTGTTGAAAGCAAACTCTTGCCTCCATTGCATCTGGGTACACTGATATGGCTTCTTTGTCCAACTCATCTAATAACATGTGCATCATCGTCTTGAGTGTAGCTGGGCCAGCAACATACTGATGCATAATGTATGTGCTGATCTCCAAGTGTGTGCTAGTAACCATGCGCATGAACGTGTCGAAATACATGTTCATCTCCAGGCGAACTTGCTTCTTGTCTTCACCTCGGTGAGTGTGCCAAATGGGTGGGATCGCATGCATGTGAACAATGACATCCATGCTCCTAAACACCCTTGCATGTGATCAACAACATTGCTCACCCTGTCTACTCCATGCCAGCTGCGAGATGGGTCCATAACCTGTATGGGTGCAGTTTCATCAGTCTGTGCATGTTGCGCCTCCTGTTGTACCTGTTCCCGCTACAACTCCTTCTCTTGTCTGTGACACTCTTTTTCTTCCTTTAGTTGTCGCTTCAGCGCCCGTAACTCCTTCTCTATTTCTATTTCTGCCTTTGCATGATCTTCTTGTCACATCGTCACCCCATAGCCTCAATCTCCAAACTTGCTTTCATCACAAGTGGATCTGTTTTGAACTTGCAGGTATGTTCCGCCTCTTTGTTGCCAACACCTTCATCTTTCATTTATCACACACAAGTCTGCTACCTTCTGGTGCTATTGAGCTGTGATGTCACCACCCTTTAATCATGAAATATTTTTCCATGAACAACTTGATGTCTTCATAGATAGGAAAGTTCATTGAAACTTGGTTGATTGCATCCCCAACTGCACTTTCAACGGTGTCCTTTGACTTTGCTCTCCTGGAAACCATTGTACCTATGTTGCTGAGAGGCAGAAAAACACCTTTGGTACCTGGATACATATCAACACTCATGGAAATCAATCTGTTAGTTGAAAATCAAAACAAATTGGAGGACTAACATGCAACATACGTGTGTGACTATCTATGAAGATTACACAATTTTCACCAGGAGGCTCGGAGATTGACTACCAAAACTGCACAAGACACAGTCCGAGATGTCAGGAGGCTGACTAATTGCTGGAACTATGCAATGCATAATCTATCCTAGCCTGCTAAGGACTGAAGCTACGCAATACACAATTTTAGTCAGTAGTGACATGCAAACCAGCAAACTACATTATGCAATTTCTGGGTTCGACAAGGCACTGCCTCCCAGAATTGCACAATGAAAGCCTAGAGGTTGGTGTTGGGCTAGACTTGTGCAATTTCTAGAGGGGAGGCAGATCCTTCACTTTTAGAAATGTGCAGTGCTAGCTAAGCAAGGAAAGGTTTGGGCCAAGCCGGCCTAAACCTACAGACGGGTGATTGAAAACATGATAAGTTTGAATGCATGGCGAAACTGAGTGTAAGAAGGAGTGAATTATCATGCATGCATATAGTGAATGCAAGATTTAGAAAATGGGAAAACATGCATGTATGTGAAATAAGTCGCCGAATTGGTGACCTTCTGTGCAAAACAGTGTCATGCATGCGACAATAGTGAGATGCCAATGAAAACTGAAATGGTGCTTCTACAAGCTAGCATACATCAAAATGACAACAAGCACTCATTTAAATGAAGCAGACAACACTTGCACAAATCGAAACACAAAAAAGTGACAGAAACGCAGTGGAAGATATGAGAAGTAAACTCACCCTGAAACAGCTAAGCTGAAAGTGCCAAATACTCATGAATGCGATGTGGGATGTCAGAGTTGTAAGATCGATGTGAGGAATGAGCTCTACAACATCCAGTTCATAAGTTTTGATAAGATCGAGGTTATGACGCACATGCCACAAATATAGGAAACAACGACACTTGGCGAGAGGTTTCTAAAATGATCTTTACCTGTAACCTCTAGCTGCTAAAAATAAATCCCTAAATCTAGGGATGCCTTTTGCATGCTGCCTTCTGCTATTTCGAGAATTGTGGCCCCTACATGAAAATCAAATTTTCTCAGTCCTAGAGGGAACCGGTCAACCTGAAGGCACATACATCGGTCTGTGAGCCTAGGATGGAAATTTGTGCAGTTTTTGGGTTGATCAGAGTTGACTGTTTATGGGGCATTGCACAATTTCTAGGCTGAGAAGGTCACTACCTCCTAGAATTTCATAATTTTTGGGTTGAGCTAGAATTTCTCTCCACAAGGGATTTTGTAATTTCTAGGGTCAGCAGGTGACTCCCTCCCAAGATTACACAATTTCTGGGCTAAGTTGTAGTTCCAGGCCAAATTGCATAGTTTTTTGAAGGAGGGTTGCCTAACTATTCTGCACAATTTTGGAGCCTGGCAGGCTGTAGGCTAATTTGTGCAATTTCTGGGCTAAGTTGCAGTGCCAGGCTAGATTGCATAGTTTTCTGAAGGAGGGTTGCCTGACTATTCTGCACAATTCTGAAGCCCATCAAGTTGCTAGCTAATTTGCACAATTTCTAGAGGGAAGGTCGGTTCCCCTCTAGAATTGCGCAATTTTGCGGGGGAGTGTCTAAGCCAACAAATAGTCTACATCCAAAATGCTAACCTACAGGAGGAAGACAAACAAGCTGGCATGCATAGGCTGATAGGCCACTGAAATGCAGCTGAAGCCTATACATGCTGCTAAGGATGGTTAGTAGGGAGGCTCCAAAATGAAGCTAAGGAAAAAATTTGGAGGGTGATTGTAGCCGCTACAATAGTAGTATAGATTTCTTGATATAGTTTTCTCATTAACATTAAAATTAATTATGGCCTAATTGTTGGGTTTACACAAAATTTTATGACTTAATCATTTATGCAACTCCATCCTGACATAAGAATGCTCAGTTTCTCTTCCAAAATTTCAATTGCCTATTTTTGTTTGAGTTATGTTTACAACATCTGAATTATATCCTTATTTCCTTTATGAGTACATGTGGTTTGATGGTTTGAGAGTTTTGCATTATTGTACATGCAACTACATTTCTATTATAAAAGACTTACCATCCCCTTGTAGTGCCTTAACATAGCAACTTTTGTTAACAATGGGGATTAGATATCATTAGTATGCATTTGATGCAAGTAAATTAAAACATAGTCATTCAATTCCTATAATGACATTTGATCACTAGGTTTGGCATATCATCTATTCTAATTTTTTATAACACATCATAGTTTTCATTCTTGAGATCGACTGAATTTTATTTGGAAGGTATAATTATCATTTCATATTGAACCTATTACTCTTCCTAGAGGAATAATAATTTGAGGTAAGTCAAGTCTATCAATAAAACCTCATTTGAATTCTGTAAAATATTATCATTGACCATCATTAAAAATGGCATAATTCTCTTCCTAATGCTCTATGGCTAGATCAAGTTAATCCCAAAGATTTTCTAGGTGCATATCCTTTATTTTTTGGTGAATGCAAAAGTCCTTCCTTAAGGTATTTAATTTCCTCCTTTTTTTTTTCAATTGTCCCAAGGTTCTAGCCTAGCATAGTTCCTCAACCCTATTGAATATAATTGACACATTGCTTAAGGTTGAAGATCAACATGAAAAAACTAAACAATTGTATCCCATCAACAAATTATTAAAATGTGGTTTTATAAACACTTGCCAATGAATAAGGACTTATAACGTTTTGATTCTTAAGTGGGATAATTTAAATGCACCAAAGGGTAAGAAATCAAAATTTCAATAGCTTTAGATTTTTCCCTTTCAGGTGGTTGAAAAGCTTAGCCTTGGCTCTTATAGACTGTAAAACATGGAATGAGAACCTCTCTCTCTTAACAGCCAAATTAAAAAATGACATGTTTGCTACTATCTTATGGTAGTTAGTATTTATTAAATAAGTTTAATTTTATTAATCTTGCTTTATAATTCTTAATTTGTTTTAATTTTTAGTCCTTAGGATAAGTTTCATTAATCATATATCACCTTGAACTTTGTTTTGAAAATGTAGTTTTTCTTTGAAGTTTGAATTGCATCTCTTTCCTTTCTATAAATATTTTTTTCTACTTGGGAAATCCACTTGGTAACCAATGTGTCATCCCCTTCATGAGTAATTCTAAGGTCTTGAGAAAAATATGCATACTTCCTAATATTTTTAATTTCCATTTTCACTTAGAATTAATGTCTTAGACAATAAACTTGTGAATAAATTTCCCATGTCACATGAAGAATTTAAAACTATGGTGGATTTGTGGATTCCCAAATAAATCGAGTCCCAACAGATATAAAAAAATCAATTAAGTGGTGGTTCAACCAACTCGAAGATGCCACCCATTTACATTAAATGAGCACCCCATGTCAAGGGTTCTTACTTAGAAATATAGGGTTAAATATTTTCTAGGCAACTTTTCATTACTTATAAATTGACAATCCTTCCCTTAAAATATGCATCACCCACATCTAGTTGTAAAGACTTATTATTCCCTTCACCCATGATTGTTGCAACACATATGTTAATTGAAATTTAGTCATTTATAGGGGAAGTAAAATATATCCATTAGGTATTTGCACACAAGAAAGAAAGTTTTTGATTAGGTGATTCAATGATGAGTATGGACATCCATAAGAAATAGTGCAACATATAACTTGAATATTTAAATCTTCAACCCCATTGTAAGTAAAATATTGTGATTATGAATATTTCCTAAAACATTAGTTGAATATTTAAAGGAAATAAAATCAATACTTTCTATCTTTAGGGAAAAGTACTAAGTCACTATAATTGTACAATCGTGAAACTCTAGGATCATGTTATAATAGGGACTAGAGAAACCTTTTATTAAACTTTTAAGGGATAATTTTCATAAAAAAAATATGGCTTATTATTAAAAAATATGACTAAATAGTAACTGAATAAAAAATTCATGGGTTTTATTGGGCATAGTGTTTCCATGTATTGAGCCGTCAACAAATTCCCTAAATTTTGAGTAAAAATTGGGGACACTTTTTTCTTTATATTTTGAAAATATTTTCTTTTGGATTCGTATTGACCTTGGATCCTCATTTCCTTCTAGCTTTATTATTTATTTTCAGATGATTAATTCAAGATGAGCCTTCATGTCTATACTTTCTTGAGTATGACATAGTTTCTTTCCCTTCCATGGCTTAAACATTTTCTACCTTAGTTGATTTTTCTTGGTTTATCATTTTTTACCATGATTTTCAAATCATGCCTAATTTTCAAATTAGGCATTTTATTTCTCCATCTTTCTAATTCCTCTCCCCATTTCCAAATTATGCTCAATCCTAAAATTGGGCCCCTTTTTTACCTCCATTGGTTGAGTCCTTTCTCAATCTCAAGATCAACCTTGACTTCCAAACTCGAGTCCTAGTTACCAGCAATTGAACTCAAGTTGTGTTTTAAAGTTTGAGTTTAACTTTTCATATTTTGGTTCTTTCAATTTCAAGTTTCCTTTTTGAAGTTTGAGTTCCCTTCCTTATTTTAACTTTTGAACATCCCCCCCCCCCCCTTTTGTTGAAAATGTAGTTATGGTCACTACTAATAAAAAATATTTATTATCATTGTAATTGGAAAAACAATTTATTATTGTTCTAGCATGTTCATCACGCTTTGGTAATGTTAAAAATGTATTATTTTATTTTTAACTACAAGTGGCTCCACATGTGCTATGTTTTCTTTCTTAGAAACTCATTCATTTAGATGAGATCAATATTTCTATATGGTCATGATGGTTTGCCTAGGATCTTGCCAATTCAAATCAACTAATGGCTATATAAATACCTCAATTCACTCTCCCTCAAATGTAATTCAATCACTCAAGCATCTATCATCTGTTTATCTATTCGAAGGTCATCTAAGGATTATTTAAGGCTATTTTTGAAGAGATAAGAGGTCTTCTCTTTGTTCAGAGGATAATGTGGAAGGTATGAGATATGCTTTTGAAAATGCAACAAGATGATGGAGCTTAGTGAAAAGAAGTCGCCTTCACTAAGTGTGCCCGCAGGCTATTTTTGGCGCAAAGTCTATTTTGAGACTATGTCTATTTTTAGACACATGGATCATGGTCTATGAGTTGTAGGATGCTATTTGTGGATGATTCGTCATGTTGGTAAAAATAGATGGATTTCTATTTTTAGACATATGGGCGGAGTCTATTTTTAGACTGCCAATCTAAAAATAGAACAGTTGAATATTGTTAGCTCTTAATAATATTTGGACTATAAACATTATCTTATTCTCTTGGAGCACTTCAGTTTGAGCTACAGATGTGGCACATGCAGCTGCCAGAAGGAAATACATGTTTCTTATGGGTAACTTGAGCTATTGCATGAAGGACTTCAGTTAGGACTTCAATGATTGAGTTCTGTGGAGTTGGATGAGCCGTTAATGGAGTTGTGTTCAGTTTGACTTAGTTGAACTAATTGTATTTAGTCTAACTGATCAATAGACTAAGTGATGAGTGGTGTGAATTAGTTATTAATTAATTCACTAATTATTAACTCATAAAGCAACTGAAGAATACCTCAGTTAACTCAGTGCATGGACAGTTCAGTGGAGACAAGTGTTAGAGATGAGTGAAAGGGCAAGACAGCTGTCAGTTGTGACTATAGTTGTGCATGAGATTTGCACAATCAATGGATAGAGTATTTCCAATGAGGATTGCGTGGTATATCCAAAGGAAATACAAATTTGGATCATTCATTCATCAATATTCTCATGCAGGATTGCGCAATGGAGGTAGGCAAGCAACGAAGGAGATTTGAACCTGTGATTGATTCAGATCTGAGCTAGTTTGTGTGTAACAGGTGGAGATAGTACTGAGTACTTGTGAGAAGTATTGTACTATGTATTGTTACATGTTCTCAATCAATATAATATACAGATAGTTGGGGGTTTTCAGCTTTATGCTTTCCCCGTGATATACTGTGTTGATATGTGTGATTGATGCTTCAAGGTGCACATGTGATTGTTTCTTAATACTGCTAAATTGATGATCAACGTAGAGGAGGTTATGTATTATGCATGTATTCTGCAATTAGTGTATAATCGGGACAATATCTGTGAATAAGTGTCATATTATTCAAAATTTCTACATGGTATTAGAGCTAGTTGATTTGTAGAAAAAGTTCTACATGATATCAAAGCGAGGATTGATCATTAGATCTATTATTCAAAAAGTGTTTACATTTTATTTCTTCAGGTAGAGTCTATAATCAGGCCAGGTAGCCTCTGGATTCATATTTCTTTTGGAAGGTGAGATATCCAGTGAATGCCTATACAGTCGATCTCTGTACGAGAAATACTTTGCTCTCACGAATTTTAGATCGGAAGCGGTTGAGTTTTGAGTTGGTCGAATGGCACTCAAGGATAAACTCAGAAACATCTAAGTGTGAGAGTGGAGACAGTATGCCCCAGTATCTCACGAAGTTCACCCAATGCCGGGATGAGTTGGGAAGTGTGGGGGTGACTATCGA